>NW_006499435.1:1337186-1371801 GCF_000471905.2 Amborella trichopoda
TTGAATTTTTTGAAAATTTGTGATTTTTTTTTTTAATCCATGATCGAATTTTTTTTTGTAATCCATGATAGAATTTTTTGAAAATTTGTGATTTGTTTTTTAATCCATGATCGATTTTTTTGAAAATTTGTTATTTTTTTTTTTTAATCCATATTATTCAAAGAGAAAATGAGAGAGATGATGATTCTGAGGCCACCCTATCCCAGCCATATTATTCATATATCGAGTCCCAACAGCAACAGTGTAGGGATGAGTACGAAATACTGTAAATTAAATGCTGAATGACGGTTCATGCAGAGAAAGAACATATCAATATTCGCATATTCATTCAAAAACATAAAAATTCTTAATGGAGTACCCTCATTTTTTATTGAATTCCTAAAAAACAATATTTATAATGAATTTTAATAATTTTTTCGAATTTTTTTTAAGCTTTATTCTGACCGATTCACCCGATTTCCGATCCAAATCGCCGATTCGTCGATCCGGAATGATTTTTTAGAAGCCAGATCGGGGTCACCGATCCATTTTTTAAACCATTGGTTTAGGGTATAAAAACATTCTCCTTATATGAGTTCATTCCACCTCAGGACAAAATATTACCCAAGCCTATAGTAGAGAGAGAAACTCCATTTTTAGTGAGAGAGAGGGAGAGCAACTCCCATCGTTTCTGCAATTGATGGAACAAAAGCGCATTAGAAGTCCGCCATTTTTTTGAAGCTCTTCTTCTCAATAGCCTTTGGTCCAAAGGTTACAGGTCAATTTCATGTCCTTTTGGTTATGAAATTCATTTTTGAAATTTGAGTGCAGTTGATCGTTTTCAGCAATATCAGTGAGATCAATGGGATGTTCGAGTAATATTTCTGTGTATTTTCCTATTGGGTGCCTGATGAGAAGATCCAGTTTCTCCCCTGTTTGTTTGCTCTGCAAATTAGTGGCACAAAGAAGAACTTTAGGTCTGATTAATCAAAAAAAAAGAAAAGGAAACTTTAGGTCCAGTGACCCTGAGAATCAAGAGCTCCAGTATGTTTAAAATATTTCTTTTGTTTGTTCGGTCATGTTTTCTTTCACAAACATGGGGTCTAGGTTGCGCACGACTCTGTACACAATTTCTAGGGTTTTGGGATCACTTGGGAATAGAGGAACAGTGATTTTGATTGCTGTTAGTGCTTATGTAATGATTTTTGTATTGTTCTAATCTCTTATATTTCTTTAATTTTTGAAGTTTAGGTCTTATTCATTTCATTGGAAGAATCCAGAGGTTCATTTAGTTGTAGATGTGTTAGATTTTAACTGAAATTATTCTTTACAAGCAACGATTAAAAGCTGTGACAGGCTATATACTTTTTATTTGTCCATTGACACAAAAATTTTAAGCAATGAAAGTGGATTTTGATGTCCTCCCCTTTTCTGAATTATTTTGCAAACTATGTTTTATAGGGGGTTAGATTTTATGAAACTGGCAGAGGATGACTCAAAGAGAATAAATGGTATATTTCCATGACTGCAATATCCATTTGTATGAGTGATTGAGACATTCTGAGCAACTGGTCTTTGTAGTAGTAAGCCACTGGTGGCATTGTGTATATATGTATTTTTTACCTATCTCATTGGGGCAATTAAGATCTTTATTATAGAATATAATGTAAAATGAAAGAGTAATATATCTTTCAAACAAAAAGCATGAAAGAGACATGTAGAGAGATTTTCCTTGATAACAACAATATCCTTTTCTTTGTCTTGGTATATCCCTAATGCAATATTGTGTATCCTTAGAAGCCAATTTTTCTCATATGTTAGAAGGCCATGACGTAAACAAGTATGCTAAGGGGGCAATCTAGTGTACTTTGATTCATATACTCAAATGTTTTGGAGGAAGCAACACAGAGAAGAGTTGTTACACTGAAGAATTATGTGTCTACCATGAGTTTCCTTGGAACCTTCATTGTTGTGTGTGGGAATTCCACCAAACAGGAGAATCTCTACTCTAGGGCTTAGCTGTGATCTGATAATTCTCTACTCTAGGGTTTAGCTGTGATCTGATAATTCTCGACTAGGAGTCATATATGTTCATTTGTAGAATGTGGTCCCTCAATGGGATTACAATTTTAGGGGTCTATCTGAATTATGTGATTATAAATGCCCAGAGATATTGAACCTTTTCTGTTTCAAGTCCAATGTTCTCTTAGGAAACCCATTGCCGGTGTTATGTGATGACCAACTGATTGATGGATTTGTTTATATGATGAGCAGAAATTGTGAATGTTTCGAAGCAAATGCTTTCCTCCACTTCCCTTAATTAGTACTGTTGTCAAATTTGAGACATTTCATTAAATATTTCAAATTTGCTAGACACCATTTTTTATTTGATAATATGTGTGGAAAATTAAGACCATTTACATTTGGTGTAAGGAGAAGCACCCTCACCCTTCAGATGTGAAATTGGATGGCTGGAGGTGCGCCATTTCCTGGGTTCAAAGTCCAAAACAATTTTTTTTGAACTTTTCGACATACCCCAAGCTGTCAGATTTCACATCTAATGGCTATAGGTGATTGGGACATCCTTATACTAACTGCATGGTCTTATAGTATAGAATCCCAATATATATTCATGCCAAAGGCTCAATCTTAAAATTAGCTGAGTGTAGTTTAATATCTCTGAATAGTTGATTAAAATTGTTGATGATACGTGATTTTTCCCCCAAAAAAAGCAAAAAACGAAAAAGGAAGAAGAAGATGGTAGAAACGGTTATTATCCAGTACTGATGATTTTTCATGTGGAAAACAGTTATAATCGTGTACATTTTCTTCTAATAACTATCGTACTTCCAATTACTAACAAAGGAGTATGCAAGTATAACAAAGAATACACATTCTATAACAAGCTAATTAAATTCCAAGTAGGCTAGGGTGTTCCATTGTTTTCTTTCCCGTATACACAGACCCAACACTGCTGCCATCAACTTGATAAAATTTTGTAATTCTTATATTCAAAGCATTAAAAAATCCAAATAGTTTTTATAAAATAAAAGCCAACATAGTGACACTGCAGTATATGGAAAGAGACTTGTTGATAGTACAAGTTGTGCATGCCTCAGTCTTACAACTTACAAGACAAAAATCGAGGAAGAAATCAACTTTCTAGTATTGCTTTTAAAAAAGCTAACTCATGTAATAGAAGAATGTAATATGCTTTATGCTAATTCAAATGGAACAATCTGCCCACACGATGGTCTCTTCAGACCTACTCCTCGGTTTTTGTATGTTGTATGTTATGTATTGGAGGTCAGGGACTGTACCCAACAATTTTGTTTAAAACTTTAAAACAACGTTTAAAAAAGTAGTGATCTGGATTGGAATTGGTTGATTTGGATCGGGAACCGGTCAAGCCGATCTGGATCCCATAAAATATCACGACTGCCCCACTTTTGCTTTTAATTTTTTCAATTTTTTTTTTAATTTTTTTTTGCCTGGTGCACTCGGATGGATTGTTGAGCTGGATCTACCGAACCAGACCGGTTTTCCAGATGGGTGATCCGGGTGACCAATCTATTTTTTTAAACCTTGGTTTAGAAATCAGTTCAATCAATATTGAGGCGCTTCTGGAAATCATTTAAATGAATTGCACCAGTATTATTGTATTGTAGTAATTGATCCCATTTGTGGGGTAGGCAAACTACACATGTTACCCATTGATTGCTTCTCCATGAATAGTTGCGCTCCTAGTGCTGTGATGCTCAATAAAGCTACAAGTTTATGAGAATTGTTCACATTGTTTGTCCTTTGGTTTAGAGGAAGCTCTTGAGCTTGTGTGAAAACATTTTATTTGAGCTCTGAGGACTGAATATGGGTTGGCATGCCGGTATGTGGATTTTGGAATGAGAGGTTCAGAATGTGGACTCAAAGTTAGGGTACCCCTGTCTTCACAAACAAGGCATCCTTTAACATTTAGTTTCTATTACTCTCCTATCCTCTTTCAATTTTTTTTCTCTTGAGAAGTGTATTCCTTTGTAATTCCTTTTGAATCATTTGAATGAGTTCTAAGAATTGAAACCAGGGTGACAACACGCATTATTTTAGGGCAACTGTTAACATACTAAAAAAACAGGCATTATTTTAGGCACCGGCTGAAGAGCAGTATTTTCTTTCTGTTAAAGCATGCATGCTTAACATATCCACATCGTTAAAATGAAAATATTGTGGTCTGTAGTACAAAATCAATGAAAATATATGAAGGATTATTATTATTATTTTTTAATGTGAAAGTTCTTGACTGGTAGTAAACTTGAGTTTTGAGAATGATTTGGTAAGCTGTCATTTATATGTGTGTGAAAGATCATTTGTTATAGTTATAAAACCAGAAAGCTTATTCCCCTTATGGTATGTTTATACTTGTGTATAGGTTATGTCTGCAACAATTTCGTGAATCCAGAAAGTCTCTTTTGACATGGCAAAGCATTTAGGAGGGGGAGACCCCTCAAATGGTTCCATATATGTATGTAACTTGCCTCCTGGAACTGATGAGGTTATGCTTGCTGAATTCTTTGGCACCATAGGGCTAATAAAGGTAAAATATCCATTTCTTCTGAGATTAAAATCAATATGAAGCACATAAGAAATTCTTTTAGAAAGAATTGACCATAATTACTTTTTCATTTAAACCTCACAGAAGGACAAGCGTACTGGTCGCCCCAAGATCTGGTTATACAGAGACAAAGTAACAAATGAGCCAAAAGGTGATGCAACTGTAACATACGAGGATCCACATGCTGCTTTAGCTGCTGTAGAATGGTTCAACAATAAGGACTTTCATGGAAGTACCATTGGTGTGTTTATTGCTGAATCCAAGAGTAAAGATTCAGTTGATAATCAGTATAACTCAGGTATCAGCCATCAATCAGACCATGCCGCGGATCAAAGTGTAGCTGGTGACTTAGGTGATCAAGAAGAAGATGGTGGAGAATTGAATGATGGTGGAGGAAGAGGTAGAGGGCGAGGTGATGCTTCGGGGAAAGCATGGCAACAAGAGGGAGACTGGTTGTGTCCGAATTCAAGGTCTGTGATGTGATATTGGTGAGCGGCTCATTCTTGCACTTTTAAATTCTATTTATGATTTTCCTTTGTTGGATTGATGAGGCAATGTTTTAGATATATAAAGGGATGATCTTGTTTATCCTAGCAGTTGTACCAATGTGAACTTTGCATTTCGTGGGGTGTGCAATCGTTGTGGAACCGCACGCCCTGCTGGTGGCTCTGGAACAGGAGGAGGTGGTGGTGGTCGTGGAAGAGGGCGAGGTGCAAGTGATGGGGGAGGTAGAGGTCGAACAGTTGGGGGTCCTACTGGGCTTTTTGGTCCCAACGACTGGCCCTGTCCAATGTATGGGTGATTTCGAATTCTTCTTCTTTTTCCCCTTATTTTAATTAGGGTGCTTGATTGATGTTTGTTTTCAGTTTTTCAATTTTCCATTATATGTATTGTCACTGTTTTGTAAGTTCTTTTGTTTTCGTTTAAAAAGTGTCCCACTTTGATAAGTGTGCTTCTATTTAACGGCTCCCATTGTGGCTATTGCATCTTCTCTGATGAAGTGTGTAGTTGTCCAATTATCCCAACTTTGATGCTCATTTAGATTCATGGGGAAAGGTAATGTTTTGATTGTTTAAGCTGATATCATGCGATCCCTGTATTCTATTGTCTCATTGTCTGGCAGATTAGTTTCCTCTAATTCTTTTTTAATTTTCATTAACTCTCCAATCTTTTTTTTTCTTTTAGTCTCTAAGAAACTTGTTATCAAATAAAATCGGTTAAGCCCTTGAATAATTTGTACGTTCTTATTGCCCCAGTTGCATAATGTTATAGGTTTTTTGAGTTCATTTCTTAGTTTTAATAAATAGATTTTGGCTGTTTCAAATTGAAAATTTGATGGTTCCAAGTTCCAACCATGCCAGTTGTTCTCTATGGTTTTTGGGTTTATTATTTAATGGATCCAGGGCATGGTAGGTGATTCTAAGTTTTCCTTGATCAGTCCATCTGGATGGGTTGTCTGAATTTCTTTACTGGCTCTTCTTCCATATTCCATTCTATCTGTGACTTGCTGCCTTTTGTTGTAGCCTGAGTTATTTGGACACCGAATTTTGTCATCTTAGTTATGTTTGCTTTGGTGTATCCAAGGAAAAAGCACTTTATCTTTTTTTCTTTTGTGTTTGATGCTGCAAGGTGCTTCTGAAGAGATGTTCCTGCAGCTTTCAACCACATCTCATTGAAGTATTTAGGCATTCTGATAATTGCTTGAGTTTCTATGTTAAATTGTAGAAATCAGAAACTACTATGCCAGTGAACTGTGTTCGTTATTCCTGCAAGAAAGAAAAGATGTTATGACATATGCCTTCAAGTTGGGTAACTTTTAACTTGAGTTTCTCAGAACTTTAGAGGCTATGTGCTTTCCAGAGACTTGAATCTGAGGCTATATTCCTAAGTATGCATAGTCTAACTATCTAAAAGAATTAATGGAACCTGTGTGCTCGATTTCCTGAAACGGAATTGGAATCTATTTTGCGTATCGCTAATATGAACGTATTCATTAGTAATTGTGCTTCAACCTCTTGTTTCAGGTGTGGCAACATTAACTGGGCAAAGCGCACTAAGTGCAACATCTGCAACACTAACAAACCTGGCCACAATGAAGGTGGAGTAAGGTATGGATGCAATACATTATGCTTCTTATGACATTTTGGATGATTAATCTGTTCAATGACATGTTTTCATTAGCTATTCTGTCTGTGTCGTGTTAAAGAGCATCTCTTCATTGTAAATGTTCTTTTGTAAAGTTTCTTAATTTTTTGCTATAGGAGAAATTGTTTATGCTGCTGACATGAACAACTAATGTTAGTATTTGCACTTCATCAGAGTCTGATGTTTAAGTTTGCATCACTCTTTGTTCTCAATATTCACAAACTCTTTGAATTTAGCATCTCTCCTTTACCTGAGCTCCTTATCTTAACCAAATGCTTCTGACCACCTGTAAAAGTTTATGCATGATGAACTTGAGTATTGATAACTTTAAATGTGGGAGGTTCACATGGTTTACGAAATCATCACAAAATGCTCTTTTATTTCATTTCTTCTCTGACTCTGTAATTGTGGGGTTCCACCTAGTGAAAGCAAATCCTTGGTTTCTTGTTGGGATTTTATGCCTTGATTCCATGTGGTTGGAACCTTAGGATACTCTTCTCAACTGGTTTCTATAGAATAAAGGAAAGAGAAGGTCTATGCAGATCATGCGACAATGCGTGTGTGCATGGACCCTCGGGCACTTGAGGCATACTTTGCACTTCACATGAGGCACCTTTATGCAGCACAGTGGAAAATTTTTTATTCGTGCTTATCTTTTTTAAGCTAGCTTAAAAAAAAAATCTAAGTTGATGATGGGAATGGATTTCTTTCCCCACATTTGAACTGTTGGAAATCAAGCCATGGCTTTGATTGTTGAGAGCCTTCACTTTTTGATTCAGAGCTAAATGAAGGTGTGGCCTGTAGGTAGATTGTTATGAGCCATCACTTTTTGATTCAGAGCTAAATGGGCAGTGTCTGTTGTCATATGGTATGACAAATGAGTGCTTTGGACATGTATCTTATCCTGTGTTTTTATTTAGAGAAAAATAATACTAAGAAGAAGTGAAAAGAATTTCTTTTGATAAGTATGCAGAGAGCAGAAATATAGTATTTCTCGTATCAGAAATAGAAACTATGCTAAAGACCATGAAGCATGGACACGTAAAAAAAGAAAAAGGACCATGAAGCACGGCAGATTGGAGAAAACTTATTGATATGTGAAAGATCGCAAAGATGCATGGTAGTGGCCATTTTTGAGAATCTTGTTGTGAGTTTCTTGCTGAAGCAAGTTCCCTGAAATTTTTGTAAATTTGTTTATTTTTTCATGAAAAATTAAAATAAAACAAGTAAAATGAAAAGAAACAGCAGGAAACTCCTGAAATCATTTCTCAGAAATCTTTCATTCTCTCTCTCTCTCTCTCTGTGTATTTGAAATGGAAAACATAAATTTCTGTCCGCCTCTGTTTTGTTTTGTTGACGGCAAACTCAAGGAGTGCTCCTAAGATAGTTTTTCATCTCTATTTCTAATATTGCTGTAATTTTGTTTATGATTTGTTTATTAGGGGAGGTCGGGCAGGGGGTTATAAGGAATTAGATGAAGAAGAAATCGAGGAGACCCGACGTAGACGTAGGGAGGCTGAAGAGGTACTGGTTTAATCACCTTAAATATGTGTGCAATACTTTATTTTCTTCTAAATTTATTCCTTTGTTTATAGAAAATGTTTACTGCTTTTGTTGTTTGCATCTAACCGTTCTTGAACTATGCTCAGGATGACGGGGAAATGTATGATGAATTTGGCAATCTTAAGAAGAAGTTTCGTGCAAAGGCTCAAAACGAGATTAGCCAAACTCTCCCTGGTTCGGGTAGGGCAGGATGGGAAGTCGAAGAACTAGGTAATATCTCTCTCTCAGTTAATCATGACTGACCTATAATGTAACCATCTCTCTCTCATACGCAGAGCTAGCCCTCTAATGTAACCCACCTTTATCCTTACACACGCAAACACACACAAGCCCTCACTTTCTTTTTCTCTCCTTGCCAGCCTCTAGTAGAACCCACGTCTCTCCATCTTTTTATCTTATTTCTATGGTTGATTGGGTTTTGTTGATGGCAGAGAGAGACTCTAGAGAGAGAAGCCGAGACAGAGGAAGAGAGAATCACGACAAGGAGAGCAGCAAAATCCGTGATCGTGATGGACGTAATGGACACCGAGATCGTGACCGAGACCGTGATCGTGACCGAGATTGGGACTATGATAGAAGCCGAAGTCGCGACAAAGAGCGGGATAGAGGAAAAGATAGAGAAAGAGACCGAGATTATGATCGAGACAGAGACAGAGAACACGGAAGAGAGTGGGATAGGTACAGAGACCGATAAATACATGGAGTTCTGAGTAATCGCCACCCCTGTTCTGATGCATTTCATTTTGCAAAGGATTTGATGTGTTCTTTTATTTCTATAATGATGACTTTGAAATCGGTCCTCCCTCTTCAGTTCGAGTGACTCAATGGACTAATTTTGATTCAAATGACTAAATCATAGTGAGAATCAGGTTTCTTTGGTGATTTGTTGTCTAGGAATATTTGTCTAGTGAAATGGAGATTTTTGTGCTGTTAAGTTTTTACATTGTAGTGAGGTGATGAATTGATTTACTGATGAATGATCTCCGATTCTATTTTTTATGAGAATGTATACTATGCTCCTGCAGGAGCAATACCATGGGTCTACTCTCTCGTGAAAAACACTTAAAATAATGTAAATTAAGATGATCACCGGTAAAGTGATGGTACTGTGTTATAAGATATACTATTAATAGATTTTTTTTTTATATCCATATATTTAGAGATCAAGGTTATCAATTACAAGATGTACTATTATCAGTTGAGCTAATTGATAACCTCGTTCTCTAAATATATGATAGAAAAAAGGTTTCCCAACTATTTAGTGTTTTGAAAGGGTATAGTAAAAATCAGTGTGGAAAATTTGCATTCCAACCTGGGTGCTAGAGTCGGACATCAAGATAGAGAGGCTAGCAATTTTGAGCTGCAAAATCTTGAAATCACCTAAATCTCCTAGTTTTCTAGTACTTTTTTTAAAAAATTATTGCAAAAAGTACTGATGGAACTCAGGCTTGGACCCTTGCCGAGTAGTCGTCAAATTCCTTTTTTTTAAAGGAAAATTTGTTAAAAATCCCACCTTGTAATGAAAATTAAAAACAGCCCCTATATTTTGTATTTTACGCTTAAGTTCTGCTATTTTAAATTGATTATTGGTTTAACTTAGTTTTTTCTATACATTAAATTAAATATAATTTTTAATATCCATACTTCTGTCTATCACACACCTATTACAAATATAACAAGTATTTTCATAATCAAGATGAGCCAAATTCCTGTTTTTAAAAAGAAAATTTTGTTAAAAATCACATATTATAATTGAAAATTAAATAGGCCCCTATATTTTATATTTTACACTCAAGTATTACTTTTTGAGATTGCATATTGTTTTAATTTAGATTTTTCTATACATCAAATTAAATATAAATTTTGTATGTCCATATTTTTTACCATTATACACCTATCAAAATACAAAAAATAATTTAATAAATAAGATTAATTTTGGTTTATTTCACTCAAATCCACGTCAAATTTGAACCTAATCCTATATAGAAAAATAAATCTGAAATATATTTGGAGTTCTCAAAGAGACTGGAATAGAAAATCTGAAATATTAAGGACATTTTTTAAACTTGGGGAAGTTTATCAAAATGTACCTAATAAATGGACTATTCACCATTTTATCATAAAGGATGTATATAATGGGGTCATTTACCTTTCATACAAGGTGGTGACAATTAATCTTGATCATTAAATTGAATGTGAAATTGGATGGATGCATGTATTTTGGACCAAGCTTAAAACTTCAAAAGGAAATTTTAACCAAGGTAGTAGATTTACAATATACTCTCGCAGGAGCAGAGTACACCTACTCTTCTCTCATCTCCCTGCTCCTTTGCCCCTCTCATCGGCATTTATGTCTACTAACAATTCAATAAAATCAAATCCCATACAAGAACCCTAAAGCAAAACCCAACCCATCCATTTTCAAAAGCCATGGCGATACGCTCCATATCCTGGTACACCTCCTCACCCCGTGCAAACCGCACAATCCCCAAATGGCCCCTCCCTCCATGCCCGCTAATCTCCACAAAACCCTCCAGAATCGACATTAGAAACGAAGTGAAGGAGATTAGGGTTTGCCTTAACAAGAGTTGCAGAAAATTGGGGTCCAGAGAAACCCTAGAACTGATGTCCGACCTTGCCCCTCCCGAAATTTCGGTGAAATCTTGCAGCTGTCTCGGCCGTTGCGGCTCGGGCCCGAACCTGGTGCTGCTTCCCGCCGAGGAATTCGTCAGCCACTGTGACACCCCCGCCAAAATTGCCGATCTTTTGGCTATTAGATGTGGGGCCGGGGACGCGGCTATTAATCTAGAGGCGCTTGCTTTGAGGAAAAGGGCACAATTGGAATTGGAGAAGGGGAATTACTCGGGAGCCGAGGAATTGCTTACACAGGTCGGTTTCCCCTTAACTTCAGGAAGGAGTGAGGGGCAAGATAGTCATTTTGAACTAACCTCAGGAACACATGGTACCCCCCAAATTATGATATTGGAAGTCACACGGGGTCATTCAAAAAGTGAGAGTATAATAGTAATTTTTCTTTTCCACGGTTTTGAGGCTATAATAGTAATTTTGCTTTTGCATAGAAAAGGAGTTTGAATTTTTGAGAAATTTATTAAAATGAGTATAATTTTGTTGAGGATTATTTCCTGTGTTTTTTGGTAGCAAATTATTGGGATGGGTTTGAGGTTTGGGAGTCAACAATGATTTTTGTTTAGTGAAATCTGGTTTTATTGCAATAATAATGTTGTCTATGGAGTATAAGATATTAGGAGAGATTTATCAAAAAGGATTCTTTATAATGAAACAATTTACCTTTGGTACAAAGAGACAATAATTAAGTACGACCATCCGATGTGAAAACGGATAGCTTGAGCAAGAAATGTATTATTTAATATTCTATACTTTTGCCAGTACTCCAACTCCTATGATCATTTATTTTTAATGAGTATCTTGAATTAAATTAAACTATATAAGTAAAATGTTAAATAGTCAATCTCTCATAATTATTTAGATAAATTTCTATACGATTTGTCTGCCTATCAAATTAAACTAAACTATATAAGTAAAGTATTAAGTAGTTAATCTCTCATAAGTATTTAGATAAATTTCCATACGATTAATCTATTGATAGTATCCAAATGCGTCCTATACTATCAATACGACCGACGATCCACCATTGATAGATAGCAATAGGTGGTGGATTTTAGCTCCTATTTCCCTTGTGAAACCAAGAGTGAGCATCAACACATACATAAAATGAAAAAAAATAGATAGAAGTATGAAATTCAATCAACTCATGTTAAAGTTATCAGCCTCAAAGAATTTTCACATAGTAGATTAAGAAAGGATAATAATTTAGGATTATTTAGATGTGAAAAGAGAAGTGTTGTATAAGGTTGGCAGTTAGCGTAAAACTTTTATCACATCTTATGATGAATCCAAATGACTCATTATTTAGTTTATTTTCCTGCTTCGGTGGGTTTGCAGGCGATTAATATTGAGCCAAGAGGAGGCTTGCAATCCATATATAAATCTAGGTTTGTTGTTCAAAACCATTCTTTATATGGTGTTTAATTAGATTAACATAAATCACTCAAAGAACTAACAAGGAAAAAGCAAGTGGTTTATTATTGTTTTCAGTTTTTTATATTCCCAATATAACCCAGGTCAGCTGCAAG
The DNA here is from genome assembly GCF_000471905.2 of Amborella trichopoda. The sequence goes on from NW_006499435.1 coordinate 1,349,655, forward strand.
ATATTCCAAGGGAAACTATTCTGGTGCTCTTGAAGATGCTCAAATGGCCACAAAGATTTCTCCAAAATGCCCCCAGGTAATATTTGACTCACTCAAGCTTGAGCAAACCTATAGTGATGGCTTTCTTTTTTCTCATATATTTTTGTGGTTGAGTAATGATGGGTCAAATTTCATCCCTATATATTATGGAAAACTATAAATTATATTTTTTTTGAAAATAAAAGTAAAACCATGTAGCATATCTTATTTAGGGGCGGTTATAACCTTAAGATTAAATAAACAATAAAAGAAAGATTGTATTCAATGAGATCGTTACCTCTCATATATAAAAGTAAAAAACATGTCAAGCTGTCAGATGTAAAATCAGACGGCTATGTTGTGTCATTCCTTCATATAAAGTTCCAAGGATAATTTTCTCGAACATCAAGCACAACAAATGGTAAGCCCCAGTCACCCATTTTCACATCTAATAATTAAGGATGAACATAGCTTTTTGGTGAGTTTATTCTATACTTTTACATTAAAATAACTGTTTCTTAATTATAAATTAGTTTTTTAAAATTTTTTTTATTTTCAGGCTTATATCCTTCAGGGTGATGCTTACTTTGGAAAGGAGGCATATGGAGCAGCAGAGAATGCATATTACACTGCATTAGAGATTGACCGATCTCTTCGTCGATCCAAGCCTTTCAAGGTTTCAATTTTTTTTTTGTCATATTAATATTTGGAATTTATTTTATTTTATTTTATCTTCTCAAGGAATATAAAAAATTTATTTTTTATCCAACATTAGTGAGTTATTTTTGGTTTTTCTCTGATTATTTTAGTCCTTGTGATTTCTAAATCATCATCATCCAAGCCTTATCCCACTTATTTGGGGTTGGCCCACTTCATCTCTAAATGAGTTCTTTAATATTTCCAGATTATATCCAAGATAGAAATTTTTCAGAATAAGACAATCTATTTTATTTTAGAAAAAATTATCAAAATACACCTAATCTGCAACTATTTAGCAATTAACACGTTTATCAAAGTGCACCTGAAATATCAGCTATTCTAACTCATGCCTACGCCTTTTGAAATTAAATTAAAAGAGATGAGTGAGATGTGAAATAGTTAATCTGATGAATTTTATCTTATTTGATTTGTAGTTCTTCCTAATATAATTTCCTCATGACTTATACCCCTTGTGGCTTTTCGTGTCTCTTATGCAGGCAAGGATTGCAGAGCTTCAAGAAAAACTAGCAAATGTTGAGCTTGATTGAATAAATGTTGATATCTTAACTTGATTGAATAAAATTGTATATATCTAAATGTACAAATTCTCAAGTTAAGAGTTTTAACATGGGAAGATTGTTGCCTGCCCAGAAAGAGATAAAAAATGCTTCGATGGACACAGCCCTCTCAGAACAAGTAAAGCCTAATCTCAAAACTCATGGAAAATTATACTTATGGGTTGAAAAAATTTCGGGTCAATCATTACGGAAAATTATGGTTATGGATTGAAAAAATTTCAACCCTGACCTTTGTGGTTGTAAAAGAAAAAAAAGAAGATTTTAAGCCTTAAAAATAGTGTATATTATAATACATTATGTATACTGTTTATTTCTAAGTGTTCACATATGCGTATGATCTTTAATATTTTTTGAGCAACAAATTTGATAATTGGTCGTGGAAATTGATTTTTTTGGCCATCAAAGATTTCTATGTACAAAGTGTTTTCCAAACGAAGTTTCAAGGTGAAGCTTTATTCTATTTGAGTTAATTACGTATGGACTTTATATAAATACGGTATGCTTTTTTTAAAAGGAAATATTACATCTAAGGTTGGTCAACTGTCTTTTTATTTTTTTTTACGAAATTAACCGGCGGTCCAAAGATGGTATCGTAGGACCATTCTTGGACCGTATTCTAATTTTTTGTTTTTTTTTTTTTTTGTTTTTTATTTAGTAAGGTGGTCTGAGGATTCCTCATTGTTTAGAAAACACAATGGTCTGAAGTCCCATCCTCATACTGCTACTTATTTTTTGAAAAAAATAGCGGTTTGAAGTTAAAATTTTCGGACTAAATTTTCTTTTTAAAAATAAATAAATAGCGGTATGAGATTTCAGATCGTTTTTTATTTTTTGAAAAAAACTACAGTTCGAGAATGAGAAACTCGAACCGCACCATAGACGAATCAACACAACGGGCATGAGCCGTAACCTTCCAAAGTAATCCTATTATAGTTCTTGAGAGAAAAACTGAGAAGCACTCCATCTTGGCTCCACCTACTGCCTTAGGCATGGCCACTTTCTCTCTCTAACAACTTTTAGTGGGTTTTCTTTGGCTCACCAGCATCGGGGCGCGTGCAAAGCCATGAAGTAAACCGAGGGTTAGAAAGAGAGAGCTGAAGCAATGGCGGCTATCGCCGGAAACCGGCCGAATATTTTACCCATTTCCGGCGAGCTTATCACCGCCCGACAAATGATGGCTTCTTTGGTGGCGGGGAGCTATTTTTCCTAACGAACGGTCCGAGTTTCGGATCGCTATTTTTTCAAAATGATAAGGAGCGGTTTGAAGATGGGGATCTCGGAGCATGTTTATGATCCGAGGATTTTAATATTGTACTTCTATTTTTTACGAAAAATAAGAAGTAGTTTGAGGATGGGGATCTTGGGCTGTTATTTTTTTTAAAAAAACCAATGATCGGTATGAGTCTAACTTTGGTCTGCCTCTTTTAAATAAAAAACAAAAAAATAATAATTAAAATACAGTTCGATAATGCCATCTTCGGATTGAGGGACAATTTTATCAAAAAAAAAAATCGTGTTGAATGAGTTTAGACGTAATACATATAAACGGACCAAACAATATTTCCCTATATAAATAAGGTCCGTACGTAATTAACTTTTTTTTTTTTTTTTTTTCTAACAAAAAAATGGGGACAGTATTTTGTAGTACTGCAACATTATAAAGCCCCCACCTAAATTCTTGGTAAATGTTGTCGTAGTGTAAAAAAAATTACAAATCGACATCGCTGACTATGGATTGGAAAAAAACCAAAGAAAAAGAAAAGGATTTCAAGTTCTAAAATGGTGCATCTTGTATATGAGTTTTAGGTTATATTAAGTGTTTTCAACTATTTTCGATTTATTGTTTTTTTTTAAGCTTATAATTAAATCATCATAGTCATTGTTATAACTTTTTTTCAACTAATTAGAGTCGGCTACATGAGTTCTGATCTATCGTTATGTTTTATTAAGAACTATACTTCAAAGAGGCTATAAGTCCCTATATCTTTTTTCACTACCGTCAACCATGTCATTTTGGGCCTATCTCTTACTTTTTTTTAGTCTTTCACTTGAAATAACTTGCACCTCCTAACCGGTGTTATATTCGGTCTATGCCACACATAGCTAGCCTAATTAAGTTTGTCTATACTCTCTTATCTTATCGTTTATTGGTGTGATACCTAAGTTTTTTAAAATTTATTCATTTTAAATTTTATCTATTCTTATCTTGTCATTTATCCATCTCAACATCCTCATCTTCGTTACGCTCATTTTATGGGTATATAGTTTTTTTATCGTCGAACATTCTACCTAATAGAGCAAAGTTGGTCTCAGTAGCTTTCCTATAGCTTTATTGGTATGCGGCAATAACATTAAATTTTGGTTGTACATTTCTATTTCGCTCACCCATCTCTAATTCTATGTATAATATCTTCTCAAATCTCTCAATTCAAATTATCAACATATTTAATATTGAACCAATATTTAAAATCCTGGACCGGTAACCCCAAATTGACGGATCGGCAATTTGGATCAAGTGAATTGGGTAATAAAAATAATAATAATAATAATAAAAGTGAGTCATGGCAGAAACTGGCTTGTTCACTTCCTGACAACCTGGCAGATCCGGACCGGCCCGACATATTCAAAACCCGTCAGCTTCGCCGTTTTCCGAAACACTGCATCAAATGAACGTCATAGTGCAATACACCTGAAAAATATGCGTAGATACGAATTTGTTACATGGCGCTAGAAATGAACCAGTAGGAAGGAAAGTGGTCGCCTCCTCAAATGGCATAAGCATTACAATAGAGTCAGATCACGGAAAGCTTCACTACAGAATGAGCAAATGAGTGGTAGAATGCCATCAATGGCTTACGTGAGGCCGGAAGCTAGTGGACAGGCTTCCAAGCATGAACAGAGGCCTCAAATGCCAATGACTCAGAACCCATCTTCATCTGGTGCAGTGCATCATGAGAAAATGAGGTCATCTCATGGTCCTTCAAAGGACGAAACACATGAGAGGCGATCAACGGCGGTGAATTTTGCTTCTTCCTCCATTATCTCGTCAGCAAATGAGCTTCAAACTTGTTCAGCGACACCCCATGACCATAAGATGGGTGTATATTTTCATATTTCATGACAGTTATAAGCAATTTTTGCTTGTGTTGAGAGGCTTTTTCTTCTAGACATGTATACCCCATTATCTTGAAAATGTTTGCAGATGGTCTATCTTTTCTCGAAGCTTGATACAATTGTACACCTACCAAAAACAAAATAAAATAAAAAAAGGATGTGAGAGTTCTTTGGCATACTGATCAAAAGAAAGAAAGAAAGAAACAAAAGAAAGAAAGAAAGAAAGAAAAGAAGTTCTATGGCATAGACCAGGCAGGAATTTTTGTGGCATTCTGTTGAGGGCTCATCTCTCCTTTATATTATGCTCTTAATCTTGCTTGATTAAATTGACAAGAATAGTATGAAAGAAATTCAATTTCGTTGAATAACATTATTCACTGCAAATATTTTTCCAGTTTCTGTTGGTGACAAGCCATAGACTTGTTGTTGTCAACTATCTTTTCATGAAAGGCAAAACATTTTATATTTTGGTTTGTTTTTATTCTCAGGTTACACAGACCCCTCCAGTTTCATCTGCCCTGGCAAGTGCAGTTCTATGCCATTCATTGTATTGTAGTAGCATGTAATATCTTCTAGTGCTAATACAATATATATTGAAAATTCAGCTGTGTATGCCTTTTACGATCACACCAGCTGGGGCTCTCACTAATACAAAGAAAAGAAACCTTCAGTTGGTCAGAAGCAGCCATTTGAGGCTCTTGGCAATTCAACACAACAATCAAGGTAACGTTTTCTTATTTGATCCCCATCTCCCTGTGTCTGATTATTATGTGCTCTTACTTCGATCTTTACAATTTGTATACTTCTTCAGAAATGCTGCATTAAGCATTTACCTTAGACGTGCATCTTTTTTACTGTTGACATCACAGTAAAAAGCAGAAGGTGTTTGGTAACTTTGTGGATCAGAACATTCAGCAACTCAAATATGTAACTGCTGTCAATATTAAACCTTATGGTAATGATTTTATCTGCATATTATTTATAAATTAAGTAGATTTTATTTCAATGTATAGATCTGTTGCTGTGTAAAATTGTAATTACTAGATGATTGTCAGCCTCTTGGAAGTCAATTTTCTGAATGATTACAACATTGGGTATGCTATTGTCTTGCACAGGAAGAGGAGGAACAGTTATTTTCCACCCCTAAGGAGGAAAGCACAGCTTCAGAAGCTACAATAAGAGTAGTACAAGAGCAAGAGCAAAGAATGATTTTGCAAAAGGGTCCACTTCAAAAGAAAATAACGGAAATCAGTTACAAACTCCTCTATAACCTTGTTATCTCAAGCAAATTTTTGTTCCCATTACTATGTTTGTTCCAACTTTTCTGGTCCATGTTACAGTGCCCATGTGTAAATTGAAGAGCACAGGCAGTAATGTGGAATGGTTCTTGTCAATAGTATGCTGCTCGGTATTAATGATTTTGATGGTAATAGTTCCTGCATAATTTCATTTCTATTTACATATACTCTGAAACTTTCAGTGTGTTGAGAAACGAATGCATGCAATCATAAGCAATCTGATAAGAATTTCAAAAAGGTTAGCATTTTATATGGATTAAAGTCTTTAAGTTTCTTTTTATTTTCCGTGGTAAAATTATTAAAGTTTTAGCAATCTGTCTATAGAAGGTAGATATTGAGAAGCCGAGGCAGAGAACTTTCATAACTTCCGACATTCGGTGTCAAATTCTAGCTATGAATCAGAAGGCTAAGGAAGACTGGGACAAGAAGACTGCTGAAGAAGCTGAAAAACTATGGAAACTTAATGAAGTAGGTAAATCATGTAGCTCTACATGTAATTCATTTGATTTTAATGTTGTTCTAAGTTTCTCTTATTACTCGTGGTTCAATTTGTCAATATTATACTTGGATTAATCTATGATGGTTTCTTTCAGTTTATATGTTGGGATTCTCCTTGTTGAGTTTCAATAGTACAATTTTCCAAAATGGACTCCACCCCCTATATGTATTGATTTTCTGCTAGCATATTTGATGCAGTAAAATAAAGTTTGTATACAGTGTTTCTCTTCCATTGACCCACTTATTGACACTCATTAACTCCAATTAATAATCTTAAAATTTTAGTACATGTTTCATGTGTCTGTCCAATATCTAAATTTTCTGAATTTGGGGTAAATATTTTGTTTCGGGATTGGATCTGCAAGGTTCTTAAAGTGGGATTTCACTCATGTCAAGGAGGTTGAAATAATAAAAAAGAAAACGACTCTCCTGTGAGGTTTGTAAATTGAGAAAAATGTATTGTATTGGTTAATTCACCATGGGCTTGGAGCTTCAGTGTAGAAATCCCTCACAAACAAATCTTGAACTGCCCCATGCTCCACTAACTATGCATACTTGGAGCCTTGGATGGTCATATCTTGAATAATTGTCATCTTACCAATGATATTTTCAGACCATTGCTGTTCAAATCTCAAATCATTACTGACAAAAATTTCAACCATGACAAAACTGACTTCTTTGAAAACATGAAACACCATTTGAAGATCTTTGATTGCTTAATTGCATCAGTTAGATTTTAGGAAACTGTAACACTTGGGCATTACGCCAACAAAAATTTGAGGGTGACTGTTTCAGATTTGTTTATTCGGTTGTGTTTTTTCACTGCTGCGGACCATCTATCTTGAGGACACAACATGTTTATGGAGTCAAGGACTCAAAGACCTTGAAAAATGTGTATGTTCTGGAGCGAGGGTACAGTAGTATCAGGGTTTCGAGAGTAACATGCTAAATTTCATCATATGGCTATAGAATTTTGCTCTAATCCGAATGTTTGGATACCTGATTTTGAGTAGGCTGGTCACACAGTTATTACTACCCTACTTATGCATTCATTCAGGCTCTTTTCTTCATATATACATGAAATAGCCTAATCTGTAATGCTACTAATCTCCCAGCATGTTTGTTTCATTGTCTGATATGTAATATTTGCTTGCATTTGTTCTTTCATCATGAATAAATTTCCAACCACGAAATCATGAGAATTTACAGACTTCAATTCAGATATTATAATTTAAATGCAAGAATTTGCACTGTTGTGAGGCTTTTCAATTCCACTCTTGCATAGCTAAAATGGACTATTCTCTCATCAAATCCCTATGCACTGCAGACAGAGGGAAGTGTTGGTGTGGATGGACAGAAGGATGAAACTCATGCAAAGGCATCAAAGGTATTATTGTTTGATTCTCCATGCTACTCTTTGAATTAAACTTGGAAGCTAAAAGATAGAATTGAGCAAAATCTAAACAAGTTTTTTCCTATGGATCTGCACATGCAAGCAAACAAGGTAGAGGCTGATAAGATGGGGATTAATGCTACAAATGTTGCGGCTCGAGCAGCTGTTGGGGGAGATGACATGTTATCAAAGTGGCCACTCATGTCTCAGAATCGTGAAGGTAGGCTTGATGGGTCAGACCGTCAGAGAGAGAGAGAGGCCCCATTTTATATCCATAAGACCATAACAATCCAAATTGATTGGATGATGATACCATTATGAAAATATGGGCTGTGGTATACTTTACCTTACCTGATTTGAGGGAGAGAGAGGGGGGGTGAGGGGGGGAGGGGGGGGGGGGGAGATGTCATGTACTTTCCTAACTGATTTGCTTTCTATTTGCTTGCCCAATGTCTGTGAGAGAGACACTCTCCGTTTGTGGGGTATATGCTTTATTTTTCTTTTGACTTTCTGTATGTCATGATATTGGGGACAGTGGTTAGGAGGCTGTTTGGGGGGGCACCAGCTCCAGTTCCTCTTCCAAAGATCGTGCTCAGAATTTCGGTGAAGGATGTGATTGCATTGTTAGAGAGAGAGCCTCAAATGTCAAAATCCGCCTTGCTATACGGTGCCTATACGAGAGGATGAACATGGATAGCAGTAACACACCAGAGAAAACAACAGGTGATTGAATCTGTTATTATAGATACTCAACCTTACTGAAATAAAATATGAAGGTATTGGATGTGGAAATGCAATTTTTCCCCCATCTTTTTGTGTACCAATTCATAGCTAAAAATTTAGATGCGAGAAGCTTACCTCTGAGTGCTCGCAAGGTTTTTGCCAAGCTCAAATATTATTGTTGTATATTAGAGTGCATCTCCAATTTCAAGTTCTGGAGTATAGTTTTTTTTCCCATGTCAAATGAAAATTTGGATTATGCCAATTCCACCTCAGCGGAAGAATTAGCCCAACTTTAAAGTATTAAGAGATTTAACTATGCATGGGGGAATCATTTGGTCATCCAAGAGGATTAAAAAAGTGTTATTGTATGGGCCTTGAGCTCTTTGGCCTTGCCTCTGGTCGCTTGAACATATTTTTGAGCATATTTCCTATCCATGCAGGCATATTCACACCTCCTCTCAACATACGTGATGAGGCCAAATCTAGTGTGGAAGCCCTTGCCAAAGAAGGGGTGAGAGCAGCCAACCACACCATAACCATTTTGGTACCTTTTTGAGTCGGGGTTTGCTATTTTTTGAAATTTTATGCTTTTATGAGCAGCTTTGTACATTGTACAGCATGCCCTCATTTCCAGCAATTTTGTATAGGTTCGCTTGCTTGTGAATTCCCGGGCTATGGGTTGCCACAATTTTCTGTACTTGCCTACTATAGTAATACACTGTCACCATTTTTGGAGAAAAAACAAGTCTGATCACTATCAAAATGACTTCCTGTTCAAAATCCAAAATGATATTAAAAAAAATCTGATCACTATCAAAATGGACTTCGTGGACCAAATCCAAAATGATATAAATACCCTGAATTTTCTGACATGCATCCTTTTCACTATCATGAATTTTTTATTTCATTTTTGGGCAATCTTGATGCAGCTCATTGTTTTGGGAGATGTCCAGTTTGATTGAATGTTTTAACAGAACCATATATTAGAAAATCTTGGAAAAAACATAAATTTCGGAGAGAGAGGGGAAGAGAGAGGGGGGGGGGGGGGGTAAAAATGCCTCCACCTTCTTGTGTAATTCGCACTTTTAGATGAGGTATTGCTTCTTTTCATGAGCAAGTTTTATGGTGTAGCAATATTTATTGTATTGGCATCATAGACTAGGGCTGTAAACAGTCCTGGGCTGAGCCTGGCTCGAAACAGTCCAGGGTAGGCCTGGGGTTCAAATTTAAGTTTGCTGCCTTAAAATCACAGGTCTCAGTGCTATGACCCATATAAAGAACTTATTCCTACTTGTTTCTTGTAAAAGTCCATGGTGGAAAGGAAACTGGTTATGATGGAAAACGATGAAGATAATTCTGCTATTGTAATCATTCTACAACACCCTCCTGTATATACATATGGGTCCCTCCTGTATATTCATTGAGTCCAAATAGTTCAGAGAAAGTCTTGAATTTTGGTGTACAAGATCCTCCCTATGATGCCTTTTGAACTGAACGACGGGCGGATCTCACATTTCATGGTCCAGGGCAGGTGATTGTCTGAGCTGTGCTTTTGTTTTCATAAGATGAGTTAAATTCCACATCAAACCCACCTACATATGAGTTATGATAGGGAAATTTCAGTGTAATAAAATGGAATATGAAAAGCCATATTTCATTTTTTTTTCTTGGGAAACGGAAATTATAGCCCATTGGGGTTATTTTCTGATGAAATGATACCTGGCGCTGGGTAGAGAGTGGGATCCATCATCAGGGTCATCTTGTGTTCTAGTCGGTCACACTCTCTCTCCTCCTCTCTACCCCCATCATTGCCCATCATTTCATTGGATGGTCATGATGCCAATGGAATATCGTTTTTGATAATCCATTGGATTATAATATACTTCTGAGTTTTATATGCAATCTTGGCTCCTGTTGTTGCAAACCTCTAAATACAAAGGATTGACATGCCATGTGAGTTTTGTGATTTACCATAATTTGGTTCGTCTCAGTTTCATTTCTTGATTAATGAATGGTGCTCCAGGCTAGAGCCGCATAGACGCAATGCTTATAACATACTAGGAAACCAACGAATAATATACTATAGTCAGAGTGAGAAAATTCTACATGCCAGCTTTTGTTCTTGTCGCTGTTATTATCATTCCAGCAAAAAGATAATAGCAATAGTGAATGTGTGACTTGCCTCTTTGTCTTTTGGGACACTTTGTAACTGCACTGTGATTTTTGAGTTTTATTGTTTGGCTTGTAATGTATCCTACCTGCGTTAGCACAAATGGATCTCCATTGGTACTTAAGGTCACTTAAGGAAGTTGTTATTGGATTTCTCTCATCCTGCTTTGAAATAAAGGCTTCAATAATTAACGGCTTTACTGGCATTTGGATTGGTACGCTCTCTCTCTCACCCTACCTGTATTTGATCCAGTTATTTCTTTTAGGCAACCAGAAGCTACTGGCCATTGGCATTCATGTCTTGACGTGGATAACATATCATGGCCTTTTGCTTAATGTTATATAAATATAAATAATGTCATACCATTTGGTCACAGTATTTGCTGTGGCATAAGAAACTGTCAGTCTGGGAGCCTTGCTGACCTCTTGAGAGGTTCAATAGATACCTGTGAAGTTTTAGATATCGCTCATCTCTCTCTGCTTAAAGAGTTCCCATTTGTTGTCCAGCTTGCTCTTCAGCCTCATTCAGGTTTTGACATAGCTAGTGGTAAGAACAAGGGAAGAGATCTTGTAAAATGAAAAACTTGAGTAGATATAAAGAATCAGAGGATTTTTCATGTTATTAGAGTTCAAAATTTTTAGAAAATCCCTGTGTGAAAGAGCTTGGAGTCGTATGATTATTATATTATTGTTTTGTGTAATTCAAATGCATTATACTTGACTGTTAATTGTAACAGTTGAGTAGAAAATTGGATATTGTGAAGATAAAAAGAATCGGAGGCTTCTTGCATTTGATGGGGAGTTCAAAATTTCCTGCAAATCCCACCTAGGAAGAATTTGGAATTTCATGCTTATTCACATAATAGTTTTGTATCATGCAACCACATCATAACATAACTGGAAGGTTAAGATGTGCATGCCATGAGTGTCTAGATATTTTGAAATGGCCTTGTAATATGAAAATTAAGAATAAGGAAGAGCACTAAGAGGTTTTTGGAGGTGCTAGCATAATATATGAAGAAAATTATACTTTAATGTTTGTTCCAGATTAACATTGAAAATAAAATGCTTGTTCCAGATTACTTAGTCAGGTTCACAACCTCGATTAATAAAGCTCATACATCTAATAGATGCATGATTAACTGAGGAAACCTACACTAAAAATGGGAGATAATAATTTGGGATAGTATATAGTGTGTTTACCATATGTAACTAAGATTTCCCAAAACTGTTATATGTGAAATCGGGTGGCTGCGGATGTGGCATTGATCAGAAGTCGAAGAAAATCTTCTTCCATTTTTGTAAAGAAAATTGGCACAACCCTGCCATCCAATTTTCGGGTGTTTGTGTACCCAATTTAACAATCTTGTTGTATGCAATCATATCGCTCCATCCAATCAAGCATTTGCCCACTTCTAGAAATTTAATGTCCTTTTTCTCGATATCTTTGCCATCTGATGTAATCTTTGAAATAAGCTTTCATGCACCGATTCATGCTATGAAAGAAGGAAAAAATTCAGAAGGCTTTCATGCACCAATCTCATGAAAACTATTTACTTTGGCTGAGCAATTTCAAGAGAGGTGCATGGCCAGGGAATTCTTCTTCCTTTCTGTTCCTAGGTGAATTTCTTCTTCTTTTCTCATTCCCTGTCTTTGTATATGCATAGCTCGTGAATGTGTCAGTGCAGTGCAACCATCTAAATGCATCAAATGCACTGCATCTGAAGGCATTTGGATCCCATTAGACTCCCAACACTAATCTACAGGATCTAGATGCATTGGAACCCACTAGAATTTTATTATACACCAAAAAAAAGAGAAAAAGAAGAAAGGAAAAAGAAAAATGAATGTGTCAATTGTGCATGGGTTCCCATCCCAATTGAGTACTAAAAAAGGGAAGAAGATCCAAAGGATGTGACGTCAAGAGTTCCATTCCTACCCATCCTTAGCTAACATTAAAAAAGAAGAAGCTAGAGATCATATTGCAAAAGGCAAATCCAATTTCATAATGCACTTTTGAGTGGTTGTTAGTAATAATGCATGTCTAGTTTCCCATGTATTTTGGAATAACTTTGATGGAACTAAATTGATTTGAATTACTGCTTCATACGAGTGACTCATGACCTTGGTGTCCCATTTTATCTTTTAATCCGATTGATATTGTATCATGCATCTCAGGCCCTGTTTGATAAAACAAAGTCTCAAGTCTCCTAAATTTTGGAAATCTGGATAAAGGCATTGCTAACTTTCTATATATCTGGATTATATCCTATTTCAAATATGTGTTGATCATAATGAATATTGAGAACTTGGATCTTGGAGACCAAGCATGCCTCGCATCATGTATTGTATAGGACTTAAAAAAAAACTTATCCAAAGGGGTTGTATACTATAAGACTGTGAAAGCTTGTTACAAGAAGGTCACGAACTCTCCTATTTGTCATATATTAAATCAAGCTGCTGGATGTGAGTCATTTTTCTATTAAAAAGTCCAAAAAATAATATTTTTCCTGCTCTAACCACAGTTAGTGGCACATCCCTGGCTGTGTGACTTCACATCTGAAAGTTACAAGCATTACCATTTTATACCAAAGATAAATGGTCTTGTGGCATAGTTTCCATCATCTGAAATGCTATCAACATTTGTAAAAGAGAAACACTAGTGTTTGGTCTCAAGAAAATGTTTAAAAAGCATCCATATTAGTGTTGGCTTTATTTCTACATGAGGTTAATAAGGAAGTCAATTGTTAAACTAAGATCCTGTCGAAAACTTGTATTTGGTATCAATAGCTTATGTTGGTTGTGTAAGAAGTCGATGATGATGAAGGTGAGGTTGTTTCCTTATAAACTTATTGCCTTTAAAAATCAGTCACTAATAGTTTGTTCGATACGAGACTTCATTATCCTAGAGCTCGGCATCAATTGAACTCTAGATGTCACATTGTGGCACACTGCCACCCTGACCACCAAGACTTGGAGTAATTTATTATGAGACTTGCCAAGTTAAAAATCAGAGAGAACACACACACAAAAAAAGAAAAAACGAAAAAAAACAACAACAAAACAAAACAACGAGAGAGAAGAAATAGATATGAGAGTACATTGGTTATTCATGCCAATTATTACATTACTGGTGTTTTAGAAGTTGGATCGGGGCCTCAACTTAGTAGGGGTCTGAGCCGAGTCTCTGGAAGCTTTAATGAAAAACTAAAAACTACTTAAAAATCATGAAACTTGGGTGATTTTTCAGTTCTTCAACCTACAGTTGTTGGCCTCCCAATCCAGTCTGATTTGGGTCACTTCTTAAGTTCAACATACAAAATTTTTAAGTACTAAAATATTACTACTCATTTGGGGTTATAGGATTTTCTCACAATTTTTTATTTCAAGATAATTTTGAATTTTCATTATTTTAAGTATATTTAGAGAAATTTATCAATATACAACTAAAAGCTGAATAATATAATATTTTACTTTTTTGAACTTATTATTCAATATTTTACTATAGCTCTAATTTGACAAGCTTCGAAACCCAATGTGATGTGTCTTTGGGATATTTGAAATTTGTTCAAAAGAACATTGGTTGTTTGAATTGGAATGAAAAGGGTAAGATTTTAAGTAAGGAAAAAGTTTCTATAGAGCCGAGGCTCTAAACAATCAAATTAGAACACACATAAAAAATTTCACCATAAGAGATTGTTTTGATGCCAAAATATCATCAAGTTGATCATCTTGACATCAACATGCATGGACATGAGAAAAAAAATGGATCTCAAGTTTTTTAAATAATGCATTTTTGACCATCAATTTTCAAGACTTTCAAGTTTTAATAGATTTGCTCAATCTACACTATTTTTTAACTTTAAATTATATAATTAGATATGAAAATATTTTTTAAGTCTATTACAAATATTTTCAGCATTGAAACCACATTTCTCAATACTATTTGAAGGTGCACTCTACTTTGATTGTTTAGAGCCTCGGCTCCATAAAAACCGCACCTAAGTAATTCAAATCTTGATTGTAGGTAAGCGTGATAACATTCCAAAGAAAAACAGAAAAGAAAAAGAAAATCGTAGATAAATCTTGATAAATCCTAGTCTCTTTTTAGGTTAAATTATTTACTCACACATTTTGAAAGAATAAAATAGCTCATTTGGAATAACATGGATTAACTAAGACTTAAAAATATATAAATGGTCGAACTTAGCAATGTTTTGCCAGTCGAATCAACAAAAAAAACAAACAAGTTCATAGAATTAAGCATACCTTTTACTTCCCTTTGTTTACTTTGTTGTTGTTGTTGTTATTATTAATAATAATAATAATAATAATATTATTATTATTATTATTATTATTATTATTATTATTATTTATTTTATTTTTTTATGGGAAGTCTATCAAAATACATCAATTCACCTATTTAACATTCGAAGAACTTTATACAATGTTGCAGCCTTATGCTATAAAAAGAAGATGCACATCAAAGATTTAGTAGAAAATAATGTTCAGTTGTTGGAAAAACTTCCAATTGATCATCTCAAAAGAAAAAAAATAAAATTCAAGTCATAAAAATAATTAATCTTGTAACAAGTTATCTTGACCATCTATTTTCAAGATTTTCACATGTTTATAAAATTATTCGATATGTACCATTTTTTCAATCTTAAACTTTGTAATTAGGGTTGATAATCAATTTTCAAGCCATCGTAAGGTTTTCAACACTAAAACTACGTCTTTTGGCAAATTTTAGAGGTGAGCATAAGGTGGGCAGCTTATATGAACCTCTTTTTTACATTTTACTATTTTATTATAGGAAAATTATACACAGAGAACATACATTTTTAATATAGGAAGGAGATAGTCATTTTTGTCTATCAGATTTCAATTTGGGTGATTGTGAGTGTGCCATTTACTAGCCTCTAGGTTTTTTAAAAAGAATGTCGAACTTTGTGACACGCCTCAAGCCATCCAAATCGATTTCTAATGATTAGTAGCAATTGCAACTTCCTTGTAATACAAATGAATGATATTATAGTATACAATACCTTTCTACTATTCCAACTGGAAATTATGTGTTTTTGGATGGATACTTTAAAATCAAATGATTGTTATAATATTAAACATGGGTGGAGTTTGCAAAAAGTTGCAACATTAAACAATCAAATTAAGGTGCATCTCCAAAGTTAATCATAAGATGCAATTATAGAGTCGAAATTTAGAGGATGATGCAAAAAATTATTTTTATCTTTAATCATAAAATTTTAAACTCCATAAATAATTGAAATGAAATAGATCTATCAACATATGAAAATTTTAAAATAGACCGTCAAGATAATGAGTTGCAAGGTGTACTATTTTTAAGACTTGAAATCTCTTTTTTTCTCCATATCTATATATCTCGATTGCGAGATGGTTAATTAGATATTTTTCCAAAATCAAAACAACCTTTTGGGAAGGATTTTACATGTGTATCTTAATTCTACATTTTAAAGTGTGAACTTTATATAAACTTTTAAAAATTCAATTTTTAAAAATAGTGTATATTGCAATACATTATATGGATAGTCCATTTTTAATATTTTAAAATATTTATAGATCTATTTAATTTGAACCCCTTTGAAGTTTAAAATTTCATAATTAAAGATGAAAATTGGATTTTAATATTTTATAATTAAAAATAAAAATAGATTTTTAAGCCATCCAAACAAATTTTTACACTAAAATTATATATATGATAAAATTTGGAGGTGCGTCTTAATTTAATTGTTTAATGTTTAACCTTATGGAAACCACACCCCTGCATAATTAGTACATCTTAACAATTTCGTCTATGACGACATTGACAAGGGTAACATTCGTCCTTTTTAAGTCCAAAAATAACTCAGTTAGGGTTTCTCCGTCGCTAGGGTTTCCTCAAAGGGTCCTCAGCCTTATCGCTTTCTCTTTTTATTCTCTCTCTGTGCTTCTCTCCCTTAAGGTGTCTGCAGCTTATAGGAACAAGAATCATAAGGTACGTTTCTTTCTTCTCTCTCCTCCTCTCTCTCTCTCTCTCTCTCTCTGCACCGCTTGTCATCTCTCTCTATCTGAAATGAATCCGTCCTATTCCATGCGCTGTTTTAACTGAATAATGTGTCATCGATGTGTATATTATCAATATATTTGGTGAAGTACATTACCATTTCTATGCTCTTCATGATCCTGAAGTTATCAGGTTTTAGCATGTTACTATTGTTATGTTTTTGAGATGGATATCACACTTGATCTCTCTGTAACTTGAAGAAAAAAGAACTACTTTGAAGAAATCCTGCAAAATAATCTAGCAATATGTGTATGACATGGGTCAATTAGTGAATGTTTTACTTGAATCTTTTGTTACTGCATTTAGATATGGTCATACGTCTTTGTATTTCTATTGAAATAGTTGTAGATTCTGTTATAATACCATTTGAATCTGACGTCATGGTTTTGCAGGAAATTTATAAAAAGTTTATTAAGTGATTGTTTTATCTGAAATGCATGCCATATTTGCTTTTCCTCTGTAACTTTCAAACCCACTGAAAATAAATTGTGTGAAGCTGAAACGATTCTCTCTTTTTCTCTCTCTCCTATCAATCTGGATTTTCTGCAATATGGAGGGGGGAACTGAAAAACTTTATTGGTTAAAAATGATTATTGTCAAATTTGCAGTAAATATGAATTGAATATGGAGGGGAGGGGCTTTACTCTTCATTGGGACCCATTTACATCAAAAGTTTGATTTCTAAAACCGATGGTCTTGTCTCACTCAACCTCCTTGATTCACCTCTCATTCACTCTGTCTAAAATCAGAAACCCCCAGTGAAACCCTAGGTATTTAGTAACTTTATGTTTACTAAACCCCATATTACTTTAATTTCTAAAACAATGGCAGTTTATTAGTTTCATTGCAAAGGCTAACAAAACCTTTCTCAAAATCTCATTCCATTGTCTTTCTCTTTCTATAAATATCTTCTCGCTCAAATATACTGCCAAAGCTTATAATTAACTGTGTTAATGTTATTGATTTAAAAAACTGCTAGTATTTTCTTAATCTCTTCATCTTTAAACCCTAATTCTAAGAAAACACATTCTAAATTCACTTTTCTGTATGTAGCAACTGAAATTATGGATTTCCTTTAGAATCAATGGCATATTGGCTCTGCCACTCCAAAAAAGTGGGACTACTATAACCACATTCAAATTTCACTTCTCTGCACGTTCTAAGTGTAATTACAGCATTTATTTAGAAATCGACGGTGTCAGAAAATCTCAAGACAAGGAAAACCTACCTTCAAAATTCCCGTGCTGTATTCACCACCCTCTCTCTCTCTCTCGCTCTCGCTCATCCAAAGAACTCACCTGTTTCTCTAATCAGGAGCATCAACACCACAATTAGATATCATGGGTCGTGTCATCAGAGCCCAGAGGAAGGGTGCCGGCTCTGTGTTCAAGTCCCACACCCACCATCGCAAGGGCCCAGCTCGTTTCCGTAGTCTCGACTATGGTGAGCGCAATGGTTACCTCAAGGGGGTCGTGACTGATGTCATTCATGACCCTGGTCGTGGAGCACCACTCTGCAAAGTCTCATTTCGCCACCCATTTCGCTACAAGATCCAGAAGGAGCTCTTTGTGGCAGCAGAGGGAATGTACACAGGTCAGTTTGTGTACTGTGGTAAGAAGGCCAATCTGATTGTTGGGAATGTACTCCCCTTGCGTTCAATCCCTGAGGGTGCGGTCGTGTGCAACGTTGAGCACCATGCTGGGGACCGTGGATCCTTTGCCAGGGCATCTGGGGACTATTGCATTGTGATCAGCCACAACCCTGACAATGGTACCACCAGGTGGGTTCTTATTCTGCCTTTTTTTTTTTCCTTTTTGGATGAGGAGTTTATATCTATTATTATGATTTTGCATTGTGTTGTTTAGTGGGTTTTTTTTTTTTATCTGAATTTCTTGTTCTGTTTTGTTTGGATACTTGACCTCTATTTCTTGTTCTGTTTTGTTTGGATACTTGACCTCTATATCTTGTTGTCATATTTGTATTATCTTATTTTGGGTGTTCAAATTGTCAAAGACTTGTTGGGAGTCTTTGTGTTGTGTTAGGTTTTTTCTTGATAGGTAAAGTATAGAGTCCACATGAATAGGGCTGAGGGCTGAGAATTTATCTGCTCTGGATTTGAAACCCGAAATTTGGATTCGATTCGGATCGGGATATGGACCCAAGATTTGGATCCAAATATTAGATCCAAATAGAAATTTGGATTGGATCCGGGAACAGGTAGATCCGATCGGGATCCGAATTTGGGTCCAAGATTGGGGGGGAAAGCTGCATCATTTGTAGAAAAGATTGGGGCTCCATGCTAAATTTTTCATCTATATATCACTGTGGAAACCCTAGCTCCAAAAGACACTTGATAGCACGCCGCTGTTCTTAAGTAAACAAGTCTTTCTCTCTCTCTCTCTTGCCGCTATTCTCAAGTAAAAGACTCTCCCCTCTCCTCTTGCAGGAGTGGCTGTGGCCTCCTTGAGTTTACTGTTTTAACTGGCTCGAGACCAGTGTTTCAAAAAGCGTTAGGCGGCTCCTAGGCGGTCAGGGGGCTCCGGGCCACCTAGCGCCTAGGCAGGCACCCAGGCGGGTGCCCAGAATGTAGGTGGTCAAGTAGAAATATTTTTTTGGGGGGTTTTCTCTCTTCAAAATAGCCTCCGATGGGTTTTAGGTTTCAAATGAACCTAAAACCCTTAATTTTACCTCCTTAGCTTGAGACTCCTTGGTTACAGTCCTTTTATGAAAGGTTTTTTTGAATTAATTTTGTTTTTTAATGGATTGGAGTATAAATGCGGGTCCTGTGATGTAGTTATAATCTTTGAGACCTGATTTCTCTCTGATGACAGCTTTGCATGTGACTGAGGACTCTGTTTTTCCTTTGCTATTTTCCACATCTTTTGTCATGTTTATTCAACAAGACGAAAATAGGGAGTAGCACGATTTTGATTTTCCTGAAAAAAAATTCCATAGTTTATTCTCACTTTTTAATATTTATTAATATTCGTCTCTTTGGTTTGGGCTTTTGTTCCTTTATTTTTGGCCCTAAGAATTTGGAATGTTGTGAATGAATGATGAGATGCACTGGGCTCTGAGCAATTTTCGCTTGCGAATTGATGGAAATGCATTTGCCTAGAAAGCATTGTCTGACCATAGCACGCAATCAACAGCCAAGAGTGGCAAAAAAAACACCAAAATCGAAATTAACTTAAATAGGAGGGCCTTGGATTAACACCAAAATTGGAATTGATCCGATCATCCGGATTCGTATCCTATAGTTTTGGATTCGGATCTGGATCTGGGTGGATCCGGATCAGATCTGAAGAATTCTCAGCCCTACACATAATGTGGATGCTGAAATATGCACAAGCACCTTCTCTACAGTTAAGATTCGAAATAAAACATGATTTGTCATGAGTTCATTTTGTTTTTCAATTTTAATTTTTTCTACAAATTGTATTGAATTTAAAATTCAGTTGTATACACTACTCAATCAGGCACACCTAAGAAAATATCAAAAAATTACTTGTGAAGAATAAATAGACCAAATACCATGAAATAATCAAGTTACTTTGGTCAATTTATTTGTAATAAATTATTTTCAATATTTGTTATAGATGCACCTGATTGATAAGTATGGACTTAACTTTAAAACCGTTTGCAGGGGAAAAAATGTAAAATGGAATAGAAAATTGTGGCTGTCAATTTTATGTCCTTTTAATCTGGACCATTAGAGGTGCTTCTGTGCTTGTGCATCATTTTGAGTATCCGCTTCATGTGGATGTGAAATAAGTCTTCTTGATATATATCAGAGTCTGCGAAATGGATATTGGTCTGGTAAATTTCTGGCATCATTATGATATTGCTCACATGTGTCATATCAACTGATTAAATGAAGTCAGATAATTCAAGGGCTCTTTCTCTCACCTGTGGGAGTGAAAAATTTAAGGGCTCTCTCTGTCTCTTTCTTTTGTTAATCCCTAGATTATTTCTCTATTGGGTGATCTCCGTTGCAATGTAATGGGTTGGATCATAATGTGTTGATGTTTTTCTGCACACTTTTGTGAAAATAGAACACTTAGGTTTGATGAATGATACATCTTTGAAATGATTAACCCCTCAAAATGAAACACCTGTCAAGCTCAAAGTGTCTGCCATGGTATCACCCTGTACTATATCACTCTCTCTTCCGCACGCATTAGATACTTATGACTGTGCTGAATGCTTTGGATTCAAATGCTTTTCATGAATGTTTGAAACTGCTATGTAAACTTATCTATCTGCACTGTTCTGTTAGGAGAGGGTGTGTTTGCTGGATTGTGGGTGGTGATCAATGAGATGTATATTGATCTTTAGTACTATTGTAAGTTTGTTGAATTGGCTGTTGCTGGGCATCAATGTTAAAAAAGGTGGAGGCGGCTGCCTAGTTGGCTAGGGGCCTTGACCGCCAAGGCGGCCCTGGGGCCTCGAGGGAGGGTTGTTTGAGGTGGGATGGCATATGTTGTGTGTGTGTGTCCGTGTGTCAGAGCACGTGTGTGGGAGTGAGGTCTTGACCACCTTGGGGTATGCTCATTTTCTTCTAATATGTCCAGAGAGAGAGAGAGAGAGAGAGAGAGAGGGAGGGAACTTGCATCGAACACTTGGATGTCATCTTCTTCTTGCATATAAAGAGAGTGCACATGGGTCTGTTGTGTCTTTGTGTACATATGTGCTTGTGTGCATGTAAGAGAAATGTAGGTCTCACATCAAACGCTTGGAGGCTATCTTCTTCTGTTTCTTTTATATGTAGAGAGCACATGGGCCCATGAGAGTGAGAGAAAAAGATAGAGATAGAGAGAGAAAGAGGCCTTAGATAGGCCTTTCAACTTTTTTTTTTCTCTTCAATGTGGGTTTTTTTTGAAGGGGTTGGCAGGCACTAGGCACCTTGGACATACCTGCCTAGAGCCACCTGCCTTGGACATGCCTGCCTAGAGCCACCTGCCTAAGCTACGCCTAGGCGGATTTGCTGCGAGGCCCTAGGCGGCCGATTTTTTCAACCTTGTTGGGCATACAAGCTGGATATGTAAATCTATTTTTCTATTATCATCTGTTATTTGTTTGACTGTTGATGGGCCTATGAACTCGATTTTTATTGACACCGTTGAACTAGTTTCTGATCTATTATGTGATTATACATTTATCCTTTAAACATAGGATATGTGACAGTCACTTGATTCGTTCCTCTTAATCATATTTATTTAATTTTTTAAGAGGAAAATTCGTTTAAGTTTATGAACCTAAATGGATATGTTGTACCAATTATTGGAAGTTTCAGGTTTTTGTGGTGTATATGCATGGTTTTGTTTTAATTTACAACATTTACTAATTTTGGTATATTTGAGATTTCAAATCTCGCTTCTAATTTCTATGCTTCGCTTGTGTGCGCATATATATGTGTGTGTGTGTGTGTGTGAGAGAGAGAGAGAGAGAGAGAGAGAGAGAGAGAGGAGGAGAGTCGTCTTCCTCTTACTTTTACTATCTATCTATGTACGTTGTTCGTCTCTTACTTTCGAGTACTACGACGTCCTCCATCGAGGTGACGAAAGTAAAGTAC
>NW_006499435.1:1383207-1402527 GCF_000471905.2 Amborella trichopoda
CTACGCCTACCGACTAAACTAAATTTACCTTTAACTTAGTATTCGGTTGGTTTGGTTTGTTACTTTATTTTAGTTTATTTGTAGTAGTAAGTAAAGTACGTAGTTAGTTAGTTATATATATATATATATATATATATATATATATATATTATTTTTTGGAGCAAAGGAGTTGCTATGGAAAGGTCGGTGTGATAGGATTGGTGATTGTATGGAATGTTGTGATATTTTTGGAATGAATATCGATGTTTGTTGGGCCTGGTTGATGGTGAAATGGTGCCTTGATTTTTGGGGCTCTAGGTTTGTGTGTTCCTTTACCAATGGGGAGGGATGGAAGACAGAAAAATATGGGACAAAATAGAGTGAGAAATAGATAATATGCCTAGTTTAGTGTGAGAAAGGGGGGAGACTCGTAGCCTTAGTTTGCATACCAATCAAGGGGGTTGTTTCCGAAAAGTACAAGTCCCTTACTTAAAGCTAACAAA
The DNA here is from genome assembly GCF_000471905.2 of Amborella trichopoda. Next base: position 1,383,690 of record NW_006499435.1, read on the forward strand.
ACCTGAAATGTCTCATAAATTGTGTTAAGAGTTTCTCAAAATGCACCAAACTAAGTTCATGCTTTTGGGGTAATGGGAGAGTATGTTTTTAGGCTTCTGTTTTTGGAGCTAAAAATTAGATTTCCATGCAACACTGGAATTGCATTTTCCAATAATGTTTTAAGACGCGGCTTTACCAAATCTTAAAGACATGGCTTTGCCAAAACCTTATCCCCAATAACTCTATTAATATGCAGCCAGGGTGATATGATACTTATTAGTTGCTACAAATAGTGACATGTTAGCAAATGGGCATTAGTGAGATGGACCATACACTGTAAAACTATTTATTTTTGTTACAAGGAGACTATTGATCTTTGTTACAAGGAGGCCATAATTGCTACTAGCCCTTGGATGTCAAATTGGTTGAATTGGGTGTGTCATAAAGTTTGAAAAATATTTTCTGACCTTTAAATTTAATCAATGACAAACTCACAACCCCATGATTTGAAATCTAATAAACAAGAGTAATGGTGACCTTATATTAAAAGCAAACAGTCATTTTATACTTTTTTTTCTTAGTAAAATTATATTATACACGAATAAATGCTAAAAAAGATAACCATGCAAACTTTCACCAAAACATACAAACAAAAGATTTTGGGGGTGTAATAGTGCAGAATCCATTTTTCATCTTTTGAGAGAACACAAGGTTATTCTAGCTTTTAGATTCATGGCTGTGCTGGTGTTGAGGTCTATATTCAATAACTCAACCCTTTGCCTTTTTCTTTTCCTGCTTTGAAATGACTGCTTTCAGCTATATTAAATCCTCTGTCCTTTTTATTTCTTTTCTATTCCTTTCATTTAAAGTGACTTCTACTATGGACATGACCACTCTTTTTCTTTTGCCCTCTCTGCTTTAGGTCTTGTTGAAGGTTAAGGGCCAAATCCCAATCTTCTTTTACTTAGTGGTTTGAACTTTGAACTGCTTTTGTGATTTTATACCTTTTTGGCCAATAATCTAATAAAAGTTTCCAAATTGTGGAAGTGGAGACAAATTTCTCTGACTATCTCCAAAATGAACTCAACTCTCTCTCTCTCTCTCTCTCTCTCTCTGTGATACACAAATGACTGAAACTCTCTAAGAGTTGAGGGAATCGCCCTCTCTAAAAATCACCGAATCTCTCTTTCAATTGCCCTTCTCCTGCTAGAATGGCTGATCACTATCTCTCTCTCTCTCTCTGCGTTACCCAGACAAATAACTGACACTAACAATTCGGGAACCACCCTCTCTAAATCACTGAATCTCTCTATCAATCTCCTTTGCTCCGGCTAGAATGGCTGATTCCGATCTCTCTCTCTCGTTCTACAACACACATGCGCGCACAGACACAAACACTCATTACACACACAAATGATTGAGACTCTAATAACTGATCTGAATCTTCCTCTCTAAGAAAGACCCGATATCTCTTGGATCTCCTTCTCTATGTCTAAATGTGGCTGAACTCCAACTCTCTCTCTGTCTCTCTTTCTTAATATATCTAGGATTTCCTTCTCTCTGTCTAAATGTGGCTGAACTCTAACACTCTCTCTGTCTCTCTCTGCAGGCTCACCAGGGGCTATCATCAGAGGACCGTGCAAAGCTCTGCAAGTCCCTGAATTTTGAGAAGCTCTCTCATGGAGCTTGTAGGCACCTCGCCCACAACCCCAATTTTCCCCCACGTTTGGCCATTCAAGCTCTCGTCTCGCGCCAATCCAGCCCCCAATTACACAGAAAAACACAGTCCTCTCCTTGTTCACCTCTGAACCGACCACAAAAGAAGGAAGAGGTCAAGGCAAGTGTTGATAGGATGAAGAGGAGGGTGGTGGAGCTGGAGAAGGCTTGCAGAGAGATGCAGAGCCAGATGCCTAAGCTCTCAAGGAACACCAAGCTCACTTCTCCCTTGACAAACACCATGCTCTTCTCTAAGCTCTGCTTATGACCTCTCTCGCTCTCTCTCTCTCTCATCATCAAAGAAATGTTTATTTTTCTACTTTTTAACCCTCTCTCTCTCATCAAAGAAGCTTTACTTTTTCTAGTTCTTTTCCTGTTTCAAATTCAATTTTCTCTCATCGTGATTTTTAACTAATCCCTTGCCCATATGCTCTGTTCTCGTGGGAACAGCCACCTTCCTTTTGCGACCTTTCTCTTGGTTTTCAGGAATTGTTTTGGGTGGGATTTTAGCCCTTTTCACATCACCATGTCCGGGATGGGGTTTAGTAGATCATAGGATGAAAAATGAAAAATGAAAAAAGAAAAACCTGTTCTCTTTTTTTTTTAAGTAATTTGTATGATATATGTGTATATGATGAGATAAGCTGTTTGTCTTTGTTTTTGTATGCGAGACTTTTTCTTTGGATTCAAGGAAAATTACTGTGTAGCAGATAATTTTGATATTAGTTGAAAGAGAAAGATGGAGAATTTCCAAGTGATGAGCTCACATTTTTATTCTAGGGATGATGAAGCTTTAGCATAAAGAGGCCGCTGTGCTACTTCCAGTTAAGTCGTTTTCATTATCTCCTTGGGGTAGGATTTTGTCTGTCAAAGGGTGGACAGCTGAACTGTTCTTATTATCTCCAGGTGCAAAACTAGACTCACACTCAATTGTCTGGTGTTAAGATTGGGGAAAATAAATTAAAAATGCGTAAAATCAAATTTTAAAAGGAGATAGAAAAATACAGAAATCTCTAGCGCTCTATTTTCTGAAATCAAAACCAATCTTAGATCGCGCCTCAAGCACATTACTTGATCTATATGAAACTGCCTTGCTGCCATAGATGAGTGATTTTCAGAAAAGGGTGGGGTTTGTATAAGGTGACCAACGTACTTGCAGAAATAATATTATGATGCTATGCAATATTTATTTGAAGTAGACGCTGAAGATTTGATGTACTCTAAAAAAGCGGCACTTTTTTTTTTAGATAGTCTTAAAGCTACATCATCCTAATAAAATAATAAAATAAAGATAGTAGATTATGAGAATCGTACTTCCACATTAAAGTTGCAGCCTTACATTAATTTTTTCTGTAAATAATTTTGAGTTCGGGCTAGATTTAGCCGCCTGTAATTATACCCCTAACCCAGTTTAAAAAACCAGTTTTGGGACTTTTTCTTTAGGCTGTTGAAATTTTTTCTTTCATACGGAAGAGCTTTTTCCATGTAGCTGAGACTTGAGAGAGAGAGAGCGAGAAAGATGGGATACTCAACTGTATTTCAGCTTCCTAAAAGGCTCCCCAGCAATATATTAGTTCCCATCGAGTTAAATTTTATGTCTTCATCTACGGTAGCAACGGCACAATATAGACCCTATCACAACTGCCCTAAGATCTTTTGTGTTCACTGACTTTGCTTCTGAATTATCTAGGGGGGAAATATCATTTAAAGGATCGTAACTACTTATAAAATTATTCACCCAAAAAAAAGCCCTAAAATAAAATAGTTCACCCAAAAAAATAGTTAAAAAAAAATACTTTCGTTAAGAGGGTCAAAATATTCTAATTAAAATGCATAAGTTTTATTTTTAATTGTCTTCTCACCTAAATACTTCTTCAAGAAATATCTTCAAAAATATCTAAATTGCTTTTTGGAAACCCCGAACAAGAAGGGTCAGTCTAGTGATTTGACCTACTCAAGAGGCCCTATGACTCGAGTATACCTATTTATCTAAGGTGAACCAAAATACTAAAATAGCCTCACTTGTTTAGGGTTCTTAAGCCATTTGGGCATTTTGAAAGATATTTTTTTATTAGGTACTTGGTGAATAGAAAATAAAAAATAAGTCATTAGGATTAATTGGATGTTTTGATCCTCTTAGTGAATTATAAGGGATTTTGATATCTTAATGATATTTTCATTTACATGGTCGAGAGATTATCATCATCATTCAAGCCAATGTTGGTGAGTCAGCTCAAACTTGCTTGAGTAACATGGGTTTATTAGGTACTTGGTGAATAGAAAATAAAAAAATAAAGTCATTAGGATTAATTGGATGTTTTGATCCTCTTAGTGAATTACAAGGGATTTTGATATCTTAATGATATTTTCATTTATATGTTAGAGAGATTATCATCATCATTCAAGCCAATGCTGGTGAGTCAGCTCAAACTTGCCTGAGTAACATGTGGCGAGCCTGAGTATTCCCAAGTTGGGTGTCTAACTAAGGGATCCTAAAAAGGAATTGTTTTAAAAAATTTACAAACAAGAAATCTATTTGCATCATGTTTTTTATGTGTTCTATTATTTTGGAAAAGATTGAAAAGTATTTTGGCCATGAATACTCATTTTTATTTTTTTTTCGTATTTTTTAGATTATTTTTTAATATATTCCTGGTCACAAATTAATCTTTAAAATCTAAATTTTTTGCTACTTTTTTAGCCTCATTAAGATATGTTTTTTAGCCTCATTTTCATAATCTATATATTTTCTATTTTTTTTGGATTTATTGGTTTTCCTTATTTTTTTAACACTATTTTTGCCCAATCGATACCTGCTCAACTTAGGGTCGGTTATCCGAACTGGTATCGGGTTACCCTGACTCAGCTCATGGCAAGTTTCTATGACCGATTTGTGCTATTGAACGCTGATTCGAATCTTATCCAAACTAATTGAGGTATGCCAGACAATAATGTAATTCCCCATACATACATACATGTTGGTTTTATTTCAATAGCTTGTGTGGAGAAGGCAATTTGCTTTTTCTATGAAACAGGCAAGGCATTTTTTTGTGAACTCAAAGAGCAAAAGCTCTGCACGTTACAGCACATGGGGTTTATTGGCATGTTTTCATGACACCTGAATTGCAAGGATGGGAACTGAGAAGGACACGGCTTGGCAAAATAAATGGTAGAGAACAAATGGATTCATCAATGGCTCCTTTCTCTCTCATCACTCCATGTTTTAGAAAATGAGTGAATGCATTTAATGGTTCCGTCAGAGAGAGGGTAGCATGGGGACCAGGTGACTTAATTTGCTTGTCTACAGGGAATGCCTTGGCGGTTTGGAGGATACATGCTATAGACCTACTAAAACTTTTTAAATAATCATTCTCTCTCTCTCTCTAAGTTGGCATAAAGTATAATTAATGTTTGAAAAAAGGTTATACAAGGAGGCAAAAGTGGTAATGTTCTATCTATTTTAATTGAATGGTATGTGTTTTTAAGATAAATGCATTAAAATACATCTAATCTACATCGTTGAGCTAATTTAGTACACACGACCTTACTATTTATGAGTAAAATTACGGCCTTATATGAACTACACCCTCGATCTTTTGTTTCATATCTAAAGATGAACCGGACAAACTCATTAGGGGAACAAATTTATATAAGGTTGATGCCCTATATTGTAGAATTAAGGCGCAACTAAAATATATATAAAAAAAAATGCGTTTTGACTTTGAAAAACCATCTGATTGATCATTTTGACATCGAGATATATGAATATAGAAAAAAAAAAAAAAAGAGATTTGAAGTTTAATAAAATAGTAAATCTTACAATACATTATCTGAACCGTCAATTTTCAATATTTTCATGTGTTTATAAGATTTGCTTGGTTTGGACTATTTTGAAATTTAAAATTTTATAGTTTGAAATGAAAATAGATTCATTGGCTATTCTAAGAATTTTCGACACCAAAATTGTATCATTTGACAAAGTATGGAGCTCAATGGTTTAGGGTTGTAAGTCTTTATGGAAATCACACCCAAGTTAATATGGTTTTACTCTACTAAAAATTCATTGAGTTTGCCAAATGTAAAGGAATGCATAGTAAAAGAATGTGTTTCTTTTAATTAGTAATTAAATACCAAGTGAAATCTAAATTTTTGTAGACGGTAATGCACACCTACTGCATTTTAATTTCTCAAAAATTTATCAAATTATAACCAAATGATTAACTATTAATCACGGTCTTTTCCTCCCATTTCTAAAGAACCATATATATTTATGTCGTACCGGAGTCTATGTAAATATGTAAGAATCCTACTCCGTATTACAAACGGAATGAATCTATTATAAAATGAAAAAAAACAGAAGAAGCCATACATTGAAGTTTCTATAAGGCTTAGGCTTTATGAAAACAAAAAAAAGGCATCAACTCAAATCCTCATCCAGAAAGCACTTTCTAAAACAAAAATCTCTATGAAACTCAAAAAATGGTACAGGATCTTTGAACACTTATTTTTAGGGAGAAATGGACAGTTTAGATATTTTTTTAAAATATATATTATTTTTGGAGTTTGAAATTTTTTTTTGTTTTTATGACTATAAAATTCAAAACCAAGCTGATTGACGTAAAGATTTTTCAATACTTGAATTACAATTTTCTATAAGCTAAAGGTGAGGCGTTACTTATTTTGATAGGAGTGCAGCCCTATCAAACTATTTTCATACATAAAAACCACATATAAAGTCCCTATCTCGTTTCTCATAAGACTTTCCTAATTCCCTCAAGCTTAGACATAGAATCAAATATTAAATAGTACAAAATCAGCTCATTAATAGTAGATTGAAGCATTTTCAGGCATAGTAGCTAATAAAGTGAAAATCGTCATTTTTCCTATCCAAAACTCTTCCTGAATGTTGAACCCAAAATTTCAGAAGTTCGTTAGTCCAGTTAGAGAAAGAAGTGGACTATACTATGGTTTCAGGCACCGGTTCTTCTGTCTTCCAAAGGTTAGAGAGAGAAATGGCTTCAAATCTCAGGCACCCGTGCTTCTCTCTTCAATGCTCCCAAAATGAACAAGTCCCATTTTATAGAGAGAGAAGTAAACCAGGATTGCAGGCACCTTCTTCTCCCTCCTTTTCTCTCATAAAATTTAAATGTCGGTTAATTTAGAGAGGTATAATGGTCGCTGGTTGGAGCCACCAGTGCCTTTTTCTCATAAAGAGGTGCACCACCATCAAACAAGTACACCAAATTCATTCTCTCATGATCACGACGGGCCTCTCTCACTGCAACTTTGCCATGAGCAAAATCATCCATTTTTGTGCAGTTTCGGATCCAAAAAACCTCGAATATGCTTTGTCACTCTTCAATCAAGTAACTAATCCAACCAATTTTATATGGAACACCATGATCAGAGGATTCTCCATTAGCCAAAACCCTCAAAAAGCAATCCTCATTTTCACCAAAATGCTTCAAAAGTCTTTGTCTCCTGATAAGCACACGTTCCCTTTCGTCCTAAGAGCTTGTGTAAACTCTAAACAAGGGAATGTGATTTATACCCATGTCCTAAAAAATGGCTTAGTCCATGATACATTTGTTTGTAATTCTCTTATTGCAATGTATTCTAAATGTGATGCTTTGGATTGTGCATATCGCGTGTTTGATGAAACCCCACAAAGAGACGTGGTCACGTGGACAGCTCTGATTGATGGCTATGTTCGGGCTAATCGGGCAACTATGGGCCTAGATTTGTTCGCTAAGATGAGATTGGTTGGTATTGAACCAGATGAGATAACCATGGTTAGTGTTCTCTGTGCAATTGGGTTAGTTGGGGCTTTGCGTTTGGGGAGATGTGTCCATGCTCACTTTATAGAGCCAAAGAAAGTTATTTATGACTCAATTTTGGGTTGCGCACTTCTTGATATGTATGCCAAGTGCCAAGACATTGATAGTGCTCGTTTAGTTTTCGACAAGATGCCTTATGGAAACTCTATTGCTTGGAGTGCAATGATAACTGGATATATACAGTGTGGCAGGTTTAAGGAAGCATTGGATTCTTTGCAAGACATGCATAAGGAGGGGTTAAGGCCTGATCAAGCAATACTGGCAAGTGTGCTTACTGGGTGTGCACAATTGGGTGCCTTGGACCAAGGTAGATGGATTCATGCATATATAGAAAGGAACAAAATTGACTTAAATTTGAGGTTAGGAACGGCACTTATAGATATGTATGCTAAGTGTGGGTGCATATTTCAAGCATTCAATGTTTTTAATTCATTGCGTAATAAGGATGTGTATCCATGGACGGCCATGATTGGAGGATTGGCAATGAACGGTAGTGCTAAGGTTGCTTTATGTCTCTTCTCTAAGATGGAGAGGGTGGGGATTCGACCCAATTCCATTACTTACATTGGAGTTCTTTGCGCTTGTTCACATGGAGGATTAGTGGAACAGGGAAAAAACCATTTCAATAGAATGACCCAAGTTTATGGAATTGCCCCTAAAATAGAGCACTATGGTTGTATGATTGACCTTTTAGGACGGGCAGGACTTTTAAAAGAGGCAATGAGTATGATTCAAAGTATGTCTATGGAACCTAGTGCTGGTGTATGGGGGGCCTTGTTTAGTGCTTGTATGATACACAAGGATGTTGAGCTAGGTGAGATTATAGGAAAGCATCTCATCAAGTTGCAACCTCATCATAGTGGTAGATATATGCTTCTCGCCAACTTGTATGCATTAGACGATAGGTGGGATGATGTAGCCTACATAAGGAGATTGATGAAAACCAAAGGGGTTGAAAAGATCCCAGGTTGTAGCCTGATAGAGGTGAATGGTGCCATTCATGAATTTGTAGCATTGGATATGTCACATCCCAGTTTCAAAGGAATTTATTTAATGCTAGATGCAATCAAAATGGGCCTGAGAGGAGCTGGTTATATGCCAAACACAATTCAAGCATTTGCTTGACACTGATGAAGAATAAAGGTAGCAAAGATTCTTTATTCTAACGTGAAAAATAAGATCACCCAAGCAAGTGATTCTTGCATTGGCCATCCATATGCCATCCCTGGTGAACCCAAGCAGCAGTGATCCATCGATTCTCCTAGATGGTTCATGAGGGCAGAGCAGACATTTTCAAAAGCAATGGCCATAATGGGAGCAGGCCAAAGTTGTCGTATTTTGATGATCTAGCACTAGTTATATATTTTTTTGTAACTGCAAGGATGCTTTACTTATTTCTCCCTTGTCTTTTCAACATGTTCAAAATTGGGGAACTAACATGTATATGATACTTTCATTAATTTAGGGAAGATAATTGACCGTTACATGGAGACCCATATGGCTCCAACGGTGGATTCCAATGAGAATTATTCATCTGGCAATGCTTTGTTTGGAAATACAGAATTGGTTGGCATGCATCCCCTCTGTCAAATAGCATCGAATTAAAACTTTATGGTATAATTGACGTCGAATGCCAACTTTTCTGTCCCGTGACAAAAATAAAAATAAAAATGATGATGATGAAGAAGAAGATTTCAAATACCTATACATAGTCCATTTGAAAGGTACTGGCTACAACAAACTTGTACTTATAAATTACAACCCAGCTTATCTACCAAACAAATGAAGATATCAACACAAGCATCAATACATTGACAACATATATAACAAGGGAGATTATAACACATGTTTAGCCTTTCAGAAAGAGCAATTCTAATGGGATGGTGGATAAATTAAGACCCAAGGTACAGACACAAGTTTTGCAGCCCTTAATATCTACCTAATCTTGAAGGGATCTTCTTGCCAAAATTATGTTTCATTAAATAGGAGGATGAATTCATGAATTTAGGCTCTACAAAGGCCTTCTATTCTTACAAATCAAGGAAAGGAGAGAGTAGTGATTTGATTGTGGGCCACAGTTCCTATCCAAAGTCTCCCATTCACCTCTTTAACCTCACTGACTAGTTTTGCTACATCACCTCTTCTATCTTCTAAGACTTCTACAATCTCTCTATCCTCATTGAAGAGGGCTATGACTGTGTACATCTTCATTCCCATTTTCCTAGCTAAAATGCTCATCTTTAGGGGCAACCTGAAATATATGTTTCTAATCCATGGATTGTGAGAGAGTATCTCCTGGACAGGTGTTCGACAACAGTCAATTGCAACCCAAAATTGGCCCTTATCATTCAGTCTCACATTGTCCGGGAAACCAGGCAAATCTGCAAACAGCTCCATGCTTCCAGCTTTTGGTCCCTCCAGCCAATATCTCATTATCCTAACACAAAAAATAATTTAATTAAGGATCAATGGAAGCCCAAATCCCAAGAAGCTTCCCTTTTTGAAGGGATTTTTTTTTTAACAATGAGTTGAAAATGCCATACCCAAACTGTAAGAGGTAAATCTGATTGCATTCTTGACTGGAAAAAGCTCTACTTGGAAACAGTTCTTCCTTAAATAACCCCTCCTGATTGGTTTTCATGATTCTTTTTTAAAGATTTTGCATTTTAGAAAAATGAAATCAACCTCTGTAAAGAGGAATTTGTTTGAAATGCTCCTTATCTAGATTAACTTGTGTAAGTAGTGTCTCTTTCTCTACTTATTTCCTGAACTAGTCCTTTTCTTTCTACTGCCCATCAAAATCCTCAACTAGCTCATACAGAAAATGCATAATAGAACCAAGATGACTCCAAAATCCAAGTTATGGGAACTGTTCCATGTTTTAAAACTTTCCGTTATATCACTTAAGTAACCCTCTTTCTTTCTAGTCACATAATTGTAGCCAAGTTGAGTCCAAAGTCCCAATTTTAGTCCTTTCTCAAGCATTTCATAATTGATCCTCATCTTAATTAGATGCATACTGGAACTTTGAACATGAGAGTATGTATATATTACCTGCAATTTGTGGTCTCAGTGAAGAGGAGATATGTTTGATCTTTAGATATCTGCACTCCATTTGCAAAGGACAAACCTCTAAGAACAACTGAGGTCATTTTAGTTAAAGGATCATATCTGAGTAGTCTTCCTGTATCCTCTCCTTCCAATAGTATAAAGAAATGATTCCTACACCAAAGACCACTACATGAGATCCTATGAATTTCTATGTGAACCAAAGAATAAGCTAGAAGTGTTTCATAAATCTTACAATCTATTGTATCTTCTGCTAGTGTCAGTGAAGAAAATGGACCCATTTCTATGGATGTCTAAGTCATTTGCAAAAAGGATTGGCTCTCCTTCTGCATGAGTAGCCAAAGGGGTAGCGATCCCCCCTTGCGGACCCACCATCATGAGGCCATGGTAGGCATCTGCAATGTACAAGTCTCCACTCTTTCTGTTGAACCGCAGGCCGAGAGGCCGGCCACACCTGTGCTCGTGCTTTGATTGCTTTGATGTGGTTGAGTGGATACCATTAGCACATAGGCTCTCAGACCTATTTTTCAAAAAATAAAATAAATCAATATCATACAGCCATTATTTCATATCCAGCTGCATCCATGAGTGTAACATATCACGAGGTAAAATGTAAGATGTTGCAATCCATATATTTTCAAGTTTGTTCTTCCCAAAGTCATTTTCTATCCCATAAACTCTTTAAGGTATACATCTAATTAGAAGGTAGTCAGTGGTAAGTAGCTATGCGTATTGCCTTCAAGAACTAATGGGAAAGAGTAGTTTCTTTTTTTAAAAAATTTTCTTCCTTTTATTCTAGACTCAAGGATTGTGGCCCCAGTACTATACTTTTTAGGAATCTGTAAATTGGAATCAATAAGAATAGAAATAAGGGCGGTCTATGTTTATTGAGTCCTACCACTAATGCAAAACAACTGTGAATTGTATATTTACTAAATGGAACTATATCACTGGCAAAAATGGACGTCTATATTTCTTCATTCCAGTGTTTAAAAAATCGCCAACTTGGCAGGCCAAGCGAGAAAACTTCATAACTCCTTACGAGTCCAAGACTGAGTCCATATTTTAAACCCTGCTTCATTCTTACCAGCCGGGAGTAACGAGTGCAAAGGTCTCCCATCCTAGACCATCCCCCATCCACCTCACAACTCGGCCATCGGCCAAGCCAGTGTAAGGACCCCTTCCCTCTAAGTCAAAGTCTATCGACTCGGGGCCGTAGACCTCATTGACAAACTCTCTCTTCCCGAACCGCAGGCGGCTCTGGTTATCTTTTGGCCAATTCGCCATAACTTCTCTATAAGGAGCTATATTGTGCCTTACTGGTCTGAAGTCGTGGCCCCCTAAAGGTCCCAAGTGAAAGGGATTCAAGACAATGAAGGCTATAGCAAGTGCTATGAGGGCAAGTAGTAGGTGTTGGCATGGCCCTTCATGCCCAAAGAAGCTTATTTTCTCCATGGCCAAGTTCTTTGAGTACAGAAGAAGAGAGTAGAAACTACTTTAGAGGATTGCTGTGTATTTGTTCAATCTAATTTATAAGTAGTATCACACTAGGAACATGGAGTGGTGATGGTTGGGAGTGAGTGAATGTTAGTTGGCCATGCTTTTGGTGCTCCCAAAAAGCACATGGATGGATGGATGGATTATGAAGGACTACAAATCACTCTTGGAAGGCCCTCTTCTTACAATTAGTGGAGAGAGAGTTGTAACCTCCACCTTCCCTTTTGACATTTCCACAATCTCCTCTTTTTTTACCTGAGGTGGCGATCCTACTTTTAGACATGCTAGAGACAGACCACCCTCCCTTTTTTTATAATCGGACCAATTCCTCTTTTTGTCTAAGCCTAGGAGTGAAGTGGCTTTTATTATTTCTAGGATCTGCATCCTGATTCGGTTATCTTTATCTGGAATCGGTGGGGACCCATCTAGTTTCTCATGGGGAAATAGAAATTGGTCTGATTTTAAGGGGTTTTGTCAAGAATTGAGCTAGTCTAGAAAGGAACTGGGTGATTAGGATTGCTTAATCGTTAGGTTTGCACCCAATTTACTTTTTAATATTTTAAATTTTAACTATTTAATATGTAAAATATTAATTTTAGTACTCTCAAGGAAGGACACTAGGCACATGTGATCAAGGTGAAGGGTGGCATTACATGACATCTGCAGTTCTATTTTTAGAACCCCTTCCTCAGTGATCTATCCAAAAAAAATTAGTATTCTCTATAATAGTTGTAAGAAATGGTCGACCCAAATTAGGGAGGTCCCCAACGATCTACTCCATAACAGTTACAAGAATGGGTGATCCGAATCAAGGAGTTGTCAATCTTAAAAAACGAGAAAAGTTTATAAAGAGCCGAGACTCTAAACAATCAAATTCGAACCTACCTCAAAAATTTCACTAGAAGATATTGCTTTGATGCTCAAATATCCTCAAAATCATCATCTCGATATCAAGATGCATGGACATGATAAATAAATGGATTTCAAGTTTTGAAACTAGTGTATTTTGTAATACACTTTTGGACCGTCAAATTTCAAGATTTTCAGGTTTTCATAGATCTCTCGAACTACATTATTTTTTAAGGTTTAAACTTTATAAATAGAGATGAAAACATATTTTAAGGCTATCAAAAAGATTTTCGGCATTGAAACCATATTTTTTGACACCATTTGAAGGTAGGCTCTACTTTGGTTGCTTAGAGCCTAGGCTCCATACAAACCGCACCCTGAAAAAATTGATACATCTACAAAACAAGGATATAGAAGTTTCCAAAAATTATTAGTACAAAGATAAATTACGAGTACCTTAACATAACCCGAAGTCCAATAGATAATTTCCCTTTATTTTATGGGTACGTGTACAAATAGGATAAAGATTTGGTAAGCCGAGGAGATTATGCCAATGCACATCTCCCACATTGAAGGAGAGGGGGTGATTTTGATAGTTGAGAGTGGTAGATGCATTTTTTTTAGCATAAGTTTTTTTTTCCATTTAAAGTAAGTAGATGAGATGCATGTGTATGTAAAATTAACGGTCGATTGGACTATATTTTTTAGGGTTATATTAGGGTGCTCACACTATGGAGTAATTTATCATTGTACTCAACAAAATTTGAACATTTCAATGTGGGAGATGGGCGATGCATAATCCCCTTAGCTTACCAAATATTTATCCTATTTGTAGGTACCCATAAAATAAAATGAATTTATCTAAAATACTCCTTTATTCGTGATATTGAAAAAAACCCATTTTTTCAAAAACCTCACTAATACCTCACTAATACCTCATTTCAAGCATCAACTTAGAATCTCCAAGGTCCAAAGTTGGTGTTTGAGACATTTGTTGGGAGTTGAATTTGTTAATTATTTTTCTTTAGATCCTGAATGTTCGTAGTTAATGCTTGGAATAACTTCAAATCCTCAATGGCCAAAGTAAAATAATGAATTAAGAGATTAAACTTCAAACCTTCAAGTTCTAAAGTAGGATAATTTGGGAGAAAAAAAGCATGTAAAATCCAACTTTTGAGATGGATTTCTAAAATAATGGTAATTTAGAGGGATATTAGTATAAATTTCTCTAGTTAAGTTCTAAAATAATGGCAATTTAGAGGGATATTGATATAACTTTCTCTAGTACTTAACCCCAAAAAATAGGGTTTAGGATATCTAGTTTCTACAAACTTATATGATGCACAAGTATGCATGGCTAGCCATATACAAAGGGTGTGGTTTATATAAAGTTGCAACCTTAAACAATCCAATTAAGGTGCGCCTCCAAATTTTATCATAACATGTAATTTTGGTATAAAAATTTCTTAGAATTATCTAAAAATCTATTTTCATATTTAATTATAAAATTTGAAACTCCAAAAATGGTTAAAATCAAGTAGCTCTATAAACATATGAAAATAGACGATCTAGATAATGTGTTGCAAGATACATTATTTATAAGACTTAAATTATTATTTTTTCCATTTTCATACATCTTGATGCCGAGATAATCAATTAAAGGGTTTTTCAACATTAAAACAAAACTTTCCGATCAATTTTTTAGGTGCATCTTTATTTCTACATTTTAAGGTTGCGACCTTATGTAAACTTTTTCCCTTTACAAAAAATAAGTCAAATTACATTAGAGTGATGATTAAGCAATTCCACATTTAGAAGGAGCCTCTACTTCCATTTTTGTTTTTATGCAAGAAAAGATAGTGAACTGGCTTTAATCTGCATGCTGGGAGTGTATATGAGTATCAACGATTCTCGTAGAGCCGTTGCGGTTTTTTGTGTTTTTCGCATGAAAAATCTACCATACCATTTTTGTGTCAGAGAAAGACCTATGGGACATTATGTTTTAGAAATACAAATTAACAACAAGAGAGTATTTTTGTCCAAAAATAATAATTATTTTACTTGAGGGGTGTTCACAAGGAAAAATAGTGTTAGGTTAAATATTGTAGTGTCAAAAGTGTCTGGAGAGCATGCCTGGAAAGTACAAATGAAAAGTAACCATAATTTTCACTATTTTGTGGGATTGTATAATATGAGGCCACTTATCTTTGACACAAGGAGATCACAATTGCTTATAACCATCCGATCCGATATGAAATCTGATAGTTTGCGTGTGTCATAAAGTTTGAAAAAAAATATTTTGAATTTTGAGCTTGGTCAATGCAATAAATGCCACCGACTAATTTTACATCCAATGGTCAAGATTAATTGTGACTACCTTGTATCAAAGGTAAATTGTTTCATTGTATATATCTTTTTATTTCATATAAAATATCGGTATCGTTATAGTTACCCATTCTCTTTCTTCATCTCAGCTTTCATGCCCAATAGAGTTACCCATTCTTGTGGGTTTCTCTTATTAGCGGAACAACTTGAAGATTTGGGCCTACCACTTTGGTGAAAATGAGCATTGTATGATTTTGTCTCTAGAGCAGTTTAGGCATCAACTCTAAACCATCAAAATAAGGCTTAACTTTTCCAAAAGATTTAGTTTTAGTGCTGGAAATATCTATAACAGCCTCTAAATCTATTTTCAACTTTAATTATGAAATTTAAAGCTTCAAAAATAACATAAATAAAACAAATCGTTTAAACAGATGAAAATTATAAACAATGTGTTATGAGATGCATTATTTTTTGAGACTTTAACTCCTTATTTTCATAACTATTTATGTCGTGATCAAGATAATCAATTGTAGATGAAAATAATGGATAATGTGTTACGAGGTGCATTATTTTTTTTAAGGCTTGGAGTATGTTGTTTTCATATCTATTTACTTCGAGATCAAGATAATCAATTTGCGAATTTTTCAATCCTAGAACTATCCCCACTTCTTAGTGTGTCATGGATTGTTGTCCTGTGTGGACAGTTAGTTCACAGCAAACCTCTATGGCTAAAGAACCTGTTATTCCACTGCAGGCTTATAAACAGGTATCACTGCATGACAAACATATTTCCAAATAACAAATCAATCCTCATGCCCACTTAACTTAAGGTGGGGGCCTACCGGTCCTCCACGTGGAAAGCGTACCTTGACAAATACACATGTGGGCCCAACCAGTCTTATGCTTTCCCTTAAAGAGAGGGAGAGAGAGAGAGAGAGAGAGAGAGAGAAGGCAGTTTCTATGATTGTGACATTAATTAAGGGGAAACCCGTGCACGCTTCCTGGCTACCGCCTTTCACACCTAACCTCCTTTCTCTTTACATGGAAGTTTCGATTTTTTCTTTCGATCGCATGGGCAAGCCAAGCCTATTCATAATTCTATTTTGGGAAAAGCTTATACAGACCCCACGCTCTCAACAATCAAATAGGAGCCTATTTCAAAAATTTTATCTTCAAATTAAATCGGTCATTGAGATGCATGGACATGAGAAAAAAATGGATTTCAAGTTTTGGAAAATAGTGTGTTTTGTAATGCATTTTTTTACGGTCGATTTTCAAGATTTTCAAGGTTCTACAGATCTCTGTCTGTCTATACTATTTTTTTTAAACTTTGTAAATAAAAATGAAAATACATTTTAAGCCTATTACAAAAATTACTATTTGAAGGTAGGCTCTAATTTGATTTTTTGGAGCCTAGGCTCCATACAAACCGCACCCATCTATTTTTGAGATGGATTTTTTTTTAAGACGTGTAATTTTCTATCATGGAGATCATGAACATGAATAAGTAAATAAATTTTAAAAATTAAAAAATAATATTTCTAGTAAAAAAATATTTGAACTATTAATTTATATTGTTTTTAGATGGAACACCTACTTGCATCCATCTTACTTTACATTTTTTGGACCGCGTATATAGCTATGCAGTCCAGCCCACATGAAACAATTTCCCTTTTTTCTTTTCCTTTCCTCTTTCTTTTGTCGCTTCGTTTGCTTTTGAAGTACGTATAAAAAGAGATGCATGCTTTGGTTTCACACTATTCTTGTACAGTCTCTTTACAAAAAATATCTCAAATATGTATTTTTTGTCCAAAATTTTAGAGTTCAATAATGTCAACAGTGACAATGATCTAAATTTAGAATTTTTCTTTTTCAAAATATAAATATAATTTTTTGAATTCCTTTCTTCACCGTCCATTTTAACTTTTAGTTGATGTAATATTTTTGACATCCATCATAGAGATGGACGTTAGATAGACAAGGGACTACACTGTAATAGGTGAGTCGGCTGACTTACCAAAACCGTTTCCTTTTGTATAAATGCATGTATATGGGCATGATCTCACGTGCTTACAAGAGCAAGACATATGTTAATATTTTTAAATCAAGGTGGAAGAATATAAACCATTAAGAAAAAGACATAAACCCCCCTCTCTAAAATTATAATTCTAAATAACCCTTTAATCCCATAAACATCCTGTACAACTAAATTATAGATTTACCCTTTTTTTTTTCTTAATCACCGTGTTATCTAAATCCTAAAAACGCTCTCTTCTTTCTTTCTCTTCCTCACCAGGTACATCTTCCTCCCTCTCTAGCAACCTTTCCAAAATACTTTTTTCTCTTTCTCACCTTGCAAACCGCACAAATAAATTAGAAGGCATCACTAACTCGATTTTTATGATGGAGTTATCAGAAAAAATAAAAAAAGCAAATCCTATAATATGGATAATGAAAAAAGTAAAGATGGGTTTAACCTTTTTTTTTTTAAGTTGGAGGTTCTATGAGATATTTATCGGAACCAAAGGTTCATTTAAAATTATAATTTTAGAGAGTAGGGTTTATATCTTTTTCCCTTCATTCTATTTCCTGTGTTGCATAAATGCATATATATGGATGTACATGCATAAGCGAGTGAGCAGGCATGCATATGTGCATATAAGGTCTCACATCGCTTGAAGGCCACGCAGCTGTAAGAATTAAGGAAACTCATAACGACGATTTTTGGTATTAAATATGATTAATGTACGGCATAAATAAAGTGCACCTCAAAATTTACCACATAATGTTGTTTAGACATTAGAAAACCGAATTTCAAGATGTATTGATATGAAAAAATAAAATAAAAAAATAAAAATCAAATATCTATAGATCGATTTGGTTTAACACCATTTTTTGGAACTTTAACTTCTATAATTGAGGTGTACTTTATTCATGCCGTGGACCAAAGTCCAGGACTCATCTTTTGGCAGAGTTTTAAGATCGTTTTCCTGGATTGTTTGAGGTTGATACCTTGTAGAAACCTCATGCATAATTGAAATGAGTGACACAAGTCACAATAATTGTGAAATAATCAGAAATAAATATTTCTATAGCTCCCATAAAAATGCGTTTTGGATCAACAACCATACGTTCGATCAAGACTAGAACCGTCAGTGAGTTGACAGCAATGGTGTAGACTTCACAACTCCGCTGGTTTGGCTGCATTTAATGTGTGACATAACTATCAGTGCACCTTTGTTGAACTTGGACTTAAATAAATGAAATGTGTATGAAAAACTGCTTTGATTCTCCTAATTTTTTATTTATTTGTTAAATGTAATCCCATCTCGGAAATCGTCTAAATTAGACCTACAGAATTGGAATCAGACGCAACACGATCTGGGGCCGATTCCCATCTTTGAAACACCAGCTGATATTTGTATGAGTCTCTGTTTACTACGTGAAAAAAGTCGGGGGATATTTGCAAGAATTTCTTGAGATTTTGTAGAGTCAAATACAACAAAATATTCCTTTGCTGGTTTTTTGAGAGAGAGAGAGAGAGAGAGAGAGAGAGAGAGAGTAG
>NW_006499435.1:1402930-1445019 GCF_000471905.2 Amborella trichopoda
TAGAGAGAGAGAGAGAGAGAGAGAGAGAGAGAGTAATTTGCTGACCTAAACTAACTATGCATATTCAACCTAATGAGCTTTATCTAACATGGCGTGAGGAAACTCACTTCCATTGCAAAATATCAGCAAAAATCTCCTCCCCTTTATATATACACACAATGGCGTGCACCTCCCGCCAAGAAATGCTCCTTTCTTCTCCTTTTCTCTCTCTTCTAAAATCCACACCAAGTCTCTCACTACAACTAATCCCATTTCCACTCACCATCTTTCCTAAGCAAACTTCACTTTTCAGTTACACCCACGTTTGTATGGTCCCCCTCCCATAAACTCTCTCTCTCCGTGTATATATACACAGACAGAAGACAACCATTCTCTCTTTTGCGTGTGTATAGTTTTAGTGTGAGAGAGAACGTGCAGAAATCTCGAAACTCTTCATTTACCAGCTTTCTTTGGCATCATGACTAGAACCCATATCTCCATTCTCTCTCTGAAGTTTCTATTCTGCCCCTTTCGGCTACATCGGAAAACTTTTCCGGCGCCAGAGAAAGCACCCCTAGAGGAGATCCTCGAAGTCAGGCTTAAACAGCTAGATTTGGATGATGGCCATGGCATAACCATGTCATGGCTTTGCCAGGCCATGGAAATCCTCAGCATGACCTATACTAAAGCCACAGCCATGGTCCCAAATTCCAACGTACCAGAAAAATGGTTCCATTCGTTTCTCGAAAACTCTCTCGAGCTTTTAGATCTGTGCAATTCCATCTCTTCAACGCTCTCGAGGCTCCAAAATAAATGCCTCTCAATCAAACATGCTCTCCACCTTATCGATCACCAGATTTCGAATTTCCAGTCACTGGAAAATCTCAACGGAGCCCACAAAGCCCTCCTGCAATGGATGTTGAGACCTCCAAGAAAGTCTAGGACATGCCAAAGTTCAACCCATCCCCAGAAATGCCCTCCCCTGTCCAAGTCTTTGCATGCACAGACATTATACATAGTCGAGACTATAACCCATTTTTTCACCAGGGGAGTTGCTGCCTCCTTGTTGGCATCAGGGGTAGTCTTGGAAGAATTGGGGCAGTTTTTCGGTGGGTCAGGAGTAATTTGCAAAGAAATGGCGAATATTTCAAGTCGGTCAGGGGTAGTTTTGGAAGAATTGGGGCAGTTTTTGGATCGTTCAGGGGTAGTTTTGGAAGAATAGGGATGGTTTTTCAGTGGGTCGAGGGTAGTTTTGAAAGAATTGGGGCGATTTTCAGGTAGGTCAGGGGTAGTCTTGGAAGAGTTGAAGGTCATGGATGAGTGTGTTAGAAAGTTTTTGGGAGCTATAGAGCACGGAAGTGAGAAACAGAATAAGATTATTGGTGATGAAGAGGAAAGAGAGGAGTTGAGGAAGGCTGTAAAAGAAGTAGAAGAGATTGTGGAGGTATTTTCCGAAGGCTTGGACAGTTTGCTGGAGAAGGTGAATGGTTTTTTCCATCTTGTTTTGTGTGCAAGAAACTCAATGTTGGATAATATAAGAGAGAACATAAAATAGGACAGGGAAACAGGAAAACTATGGAGTGTATATTTGTAAAATTTCAATGAAATAAATTCAAATAGAAGGGAGATTTTCGTCCTAGTTAAAAGCATTTGGATCCTCTCTCCCTCTAACTGCACAAAAAGACCAGAGTGTACGACAGCTTTGCACCTCAATCGGACGCACAGAGAGAGAGGGAGAGATCCGTTTGTAGTGGATAGAGCAAGAGGAAGAACTCGTGAATGAATGAAAACTTAGTTCAGCTTCTCTTGCTTCTTGCCCACATTTGATCAAAATGATGTTTTATGTTTAGAGTGAGAATACTGAAAAGAACAGAAGAACTACTCATCCAAATAAAAGTGGCCAAATTTCAATTTGAAAGATACTGCATTATCATATATCACAAAAAAACACAGTAAGAATTCAACAGAGTTCATATTTCTACATTAAGTAAACCACCTTAAGTCACTGCTATAAAGACTTACGGATTTGTCCTTCCATTTACTCGACATCAAAACCTTTTTCATGAAGCTCAGATATAACCTCATTGTGCATCCTAACCAAACCTTCTGAGATTCATGCTCAAAGACTAACGGATTTGTCCTTCCAGTTACTCGACATCAAAACCTTTTTCACGAAGCTCAGATATAACCTCATTGCGCATCCTAAACCAAAGCTTTTGAGATTCCTGCTCAAACTTCTTAGACTGGGGTTTCTTCGGAAAATTTTCAGAATCATTTCCATCATCCATGATTCCCTTGGGTCCAATTGCGGTGCCAATTGCCCCACCACTTGCGATGAACTCTTTCATTGCTTCTTCATCTCCTGGGTATGGGTACTTTATACGCTCATAGAGATGAGCCATCTCCCACTCTTCCTATTTTGCTCAAAAATATAAAAAACAATTATGAGAACCACAAAACTCATGAAAAAAACATATCAAATGATTCTAGGATGGTGGCGCTTCATGGAAGTCTGAGAATTGTGGCATGTTAAGTAAATCGCCATAAAAAAAACCTAATAACATGCAAATTTTACTAGCTTTTATGATAATCATGCCTTCCCATAGCATGGCAAGAAAAACCCCATAGTATACTTTTCTAAAAGAAAATAACTTCCAATATCATTAATTAAGAGTGCCAAATTTTGATAAATTTTCTCTATGGCTACAACTCTTTTCAAGAAATGAGAACTGTACTTTCATTAATGCAAAAAAAAAAAAAATGTAAATTTATAGAAATCCTTTACAAAACTGATTATATATGCACTAGACTCTCTAATGGATTAAACCTAGTTCTATTCCTTCCTTCGCCAAAGGCACCTGCAAATTCATTCGATTCTCTCCACATAGGCAGTAACGAGTTTCTGATCTTTGCTAGACGATTGCATATCACTTCAAAAAGGTTGTTTAGATACCAAAGGCAAACCCTTTCCCTTTTGCCCCAAGTGATCACATTTCAGGAATCACCCTTAGTGATGATGGACGCCCAGCTTGATTTTTAGAAGTTTCCAAGTCCAATAAGCAACGACCTTGCCTCTGCTTCATTGGTTCACAGATATACAATGGTGCAGAGCAGTGTTTGAAAGTGCAGAGCAGTGTTTGAAAATGCAGAACAGGGCATGGAGCGGGACAAGAGGCAGTGGCAGATATCACACGTCTTCCAGGAGGCGAACACGGCTGCTGATTGCCTGGCCAAGTCTGCAGCATCTTTGGCTCAAGCCACGGTCTGGCGAGCCTGTCCCCCAGACGTTTTTCCGTGCATTTTGAGGGAGTCTGCCACCATTCCCCTAGAAAGGGTGGTGTAATGTTCGTATATGTATCTTTCCTTCATGTAAACTTTCTTTAAATTTTAATAAAAACAAAAAACGGGCAGGGGATCGTCATCCCCACTGATTTACCTGGAGAAAAAAAAAACAAGCAGGACAAGAGGTGAGGCCAACTTTGGCCCTGCCAATCTTGAGTTTAACCGGTCAGGACTTGGACCACAATCAGCAGTTCCTGTAAAGACCCAAACATACTAAATTAAGACTTAGTCAGACTCAGGCAGACTTGGTCAAACTCAATCCAGATGTGGTCATCCAGACTGGCTATGTGCTGCGTCCAATAAATCTAAGGACATCCGAGTCAGACTTGCCAAGTTTTTAGATTCTGAAGCAGACCATTTTAGCAAAATCGTGCCTAGATGGTCACTTAGTAATTATGCCCCTGCACCTGCTAGACTTGGTATCCCTTACAAGCTGCCATCAGAGTTTAATTTTTAACTTGCCTTCAGGTGGTGGAGTCCATCTACGAGTTTTCTCATCTTGTCTTCATGTAAGCTATATCCTTCCAGTGATTTTCAGAGTTAGATATTGAGTGTTCCCAAAACTCTTTTCTCACTTTAGTCTAGCCCATGATATGACAGTAGCTCTTATTTTATCTCTTATCTTGTCCACTCCCTAATTTTATCCTTAATCCTTCTATTGTGTTTGCTTTGTTTGAATTGACATGGTAGGAAAAAATTTCGAGGCGCCACTGAAGCACTATTGTGTACTTATTAACATGAGGCCTCAGAGGCTCGACAACAAAGGGCACATATAGACCACCCCAACTTTCCCCATGGAGAAACTGGTGCATAGCAGAGAAAACTCCTCAGGATACTCAATATGCAATTTTAATAAGGGGTTTTCCCAGGATAACATTCTCCAAGTACTTTTCACCTACTCCACCCATTCATGAATGATAAAGCGAGTAAAAATGCCAAATTCATTGAAGAAATAATATTGTTGTCTCGTAGGTAGTCATTCAATAACTAATAAAACACATTCATAAATATCATCGAATTTACCTTTGGCCGGGGTTTGAGAGTCCACCAACCAAGAGGGGAGGTTTCATTCCATAACCAGGCAGCTCCAAACACTGCATAGGTGCATAACAAAGCCTTGCCTACTTGCTTCCAGAACAGGCGATCCTTCTTCCCCAATCCCACTTTACTGTTTAAAAGGAACGACAAGCAAAACCTAAACAACGGCTTGTGTGTTTGTGCGTGTGTGTTTGTGTGTGTGTGTGTTAGTCAAAGCAATTTTTCTAGTCTGTTCAATATGTGTATTTGAGTAAGTCTGCATCACATAAGCTATATAAGGCACATAAAATAGTACAAGCTCCCATTTTCCAAGATATGTATTATGAAATGTGGGTACCAGATGTATTAATGCTTTGAGAAAGGAAAGAGTGTCAACTGAAATTTTCAATTTGGAGAGAAATCAGAACCAGAAAACTAAGTGGATATCATGCATAAAAATCGAACCAAGAAATCCCCAAAAGATGATGTTTTGATCACAGAAATCATAGGTTTGGTATATGGACTATGATGCATTTTAAGTTCCAAAACCTGTAAAAGTTTAGGACGCACTGATCTATCAAAAAAAGGATGCACAATGATATATTAGAGGGGCTATAAGATGCCATGGAAAGCTTTCCAATAATTTTAATATAACTTGGAAAAGGTCTCGGTTTTGGTGAGTCAGCCGGCTCACCAAAACTTGCGGATCCCCTTATACATCAGACCACAATCTTAGAGATGGACGTCTAAACAAGGTGCCTTTTTTTATTTTTAAAAAAAGGGAAAACTCTAGATTCATGATCATCATCATAGTTGAGATTAACAAACCCCAATTGGATCCAAAATCCATCTTTCAGATGGATTTCGAAGGGGGACACACATCTGCAGGTGAGTCAGCTAACTCACCAAACACTTATCCTCTGGAAAATAAGTCACCACAAAATTATAACAGAAACCAAAAGACAAAAGCAATACACCAAACAAAAGCTAAATCTGAACTTTTCTGCCAAAACTATGGACAATTGAACCAAGCAAGAGATTTATTTCTAGACTTGAAAAAAGGCTTTGATAATGATGACGATCTAAGTTTTTGCTATATACATCATTTTTTTTTTTTTTTGGTAAATCAACAAGGATAAATTTCGTTACTCATGACATGAATTAAATACAAGATGTCATATTGTAGCACCTATCGCCCTTTGCCTGGAATCTATTCCAAATGAGTATATTTTTTTTTTGGGTGAGGTTTGTATAAGGTATCAACCTTATACTATTAAAGTAAGGTGGACCTCAAAACTATGCTGAAAATGTAGTTTCGGTGCCGCAAAGCCTTGCAATGATATGAAAATCTATTGTTGCCCACAATTATGAAATTTCAAGTTCCAGAAATGGTGATGATCAAGCAGATTCATAAACACTTGAAAATGGACGGTTTAGATAATGTGTTAGAAGATGACCTATTTTTAGGTCTAGAAATCCCTTTTTTATCTTGTTTTGGATTGACCAACACACCTGAGATATTTATCGGAATCCCTGAAATTATCCATCATTGTTCTCTTTTCCCTCTTCTTCTCCCTACAAATTGGAACACATTTGTCATAAAAATTTTATAAAAATTCCTACACATGATGTTTATGAAAAGAGGGAGAAAAAAAAAGAAAAAGAAAAAAAGAAAAGGAGCTTAAAATGACTGACAAACAATGTGGTGCATTCAATTTGAGAAAGAGTAAATTTTGCCTTCCCTTCTTGACGCTTCTTTGTGTGTATGTGTGTGTGGAGAGAGAGACCCAAAACCCAAATGATGAATGAGAGAGAAGGTCTACTTCAACGTAAACGAGAATAACCTGAGAAATTCACGGACAGTCCTGACTTTGTCCTCACTCATTGTCCTCTTCTTCCAGCCCCTAAACTCGACGGACAGTTCCTTATTGACTACTCTCTCTCTCTCTCTCTCTCTCTCTCTCTCTCTCTCAAAAAAAACATTACTTCAAACAATTAACAAACACAACAGCAATGGCCCTGAAATGAAACAACCAGCAATGTAACGATCATGTAACAAGAACAATTAGACTTAGCACAATGTGACTTCCTCTAAATAGTCATAGAATCCAAACCATGACAAACTTAATTGCATATCACAAATAGGAATAAAAATAAGACCTCAAAGATGTTAAAATAAACAATTGATATATGAAATAACATTTTGCACATTGCGACACAAGCATGGAACTCAGATCCATAGACATCAATCAAGAGAGAGATTGACCTAAATTTCGCAGGGAGAAAAAGATAAACTAGACAAAAGAACAAGTAAAAATGACGACAAACTTTGCAAAATTATAGAAATACATGATCAAGCTTGAGATTCATACCTGTTGTGCTCCAAAACTCTCAAATCAATGCTTATAGATGAAGAAGGGAAGTAAAACTAACAGAGTTTGGCTTGGGTTTATCGTTTTGGGGGCGATGAAGTTGGAGAGGAAAGAGAGGAAAACCAAATGAATAGGAGAGTGTAAATGGGGGAGACGGGAGGAAAAAACCAAAATAAATAGGAGAGGCCGCTCGCGCTCTAATTGACACCAAAAAAAATTTCCGCCCCGAGGGGATAGAGAAATAAAGCAGTTTTACCTGTTTCTTAACCTTGGATGTTCTCAATTTGAAAGTTCCCGCACTTATAGCTCTGGTTTTGGCCTCTCGTTTCAACCATGGGAGAGATTCTCAAATTGAGTCGGTGCTCGTACAGAAGTGTCAACCTTTTACTGTACAAGCAACATGCACCTAAAAAACCCACTTAAAAAGGTTGTTTAAACAAACCCTTAAATAGATCATCTCGACCTCGTGATCCATAGGAATGATAAAACTTAATAATAATAAATAAATTAAAAAAATTTATAGTTTTAAAATAATTCATCTTCTAACATATTATCTAGACCGCCCATTTTCAAGATTTTTAGTATATATAAATTTTGCTTGATCATCATCATTTCTGAAATTTTAAATTTCATAATTGGGGACATCAAGAAATATTCATATCATCGCAAGGCTTTGTAGCACTGAAATTGTATTTTCGGCATAGTTTTGAGATGCACTCTACTTCAATAGTATAAGATTGATATCTTATACAAACCTCACAGATAGTTCAATAGTAGGAATCAAACTTGAGATGCAATATTGTTATCGTCAACTGCTAACCGTTCAAGCCCAAGCCCAAGCCCAAGCCCAAGCCCAAGCCCACACCCATGCTCGAGCCTGATTCTCACAACATACACAAGTTTTTATATATTATAAAAAAAATAACATATATATCTGTTATATTTAGCATTATTACGAAATTACTGTAAAATTTTCATTATTACATGTATACCCATTTTTTCAACTTCATAACATTTTTTAAAAAAAATAACGGAACTGCCCTCTTTAGTTTTTGAAAAACCGAAATGTTCAAATGTTTCGGTTTTTTAAAAATCGAAGTTGTCGTGTTTTCGTTTTTTAAAAAAACGAAGATATATTTTCAATTTTTGAAAAATCGAAAAAGTCACATTTTTGGTTTTTCAAAAAACAAAAAGCTATCTTTCAATTTTTAGTAACCGGAAAGTGGGCGATGTCAGTTTTTGAAAAACCGAAAATAGCGCAAATTTCACAATAATTTTGTAATAACTTAGTAACCTGAAAGAGTGCGATGTCAGTTTTTGAAAAACCGAAAATAGCGCAAATTTCACAATAATTTCATAATAGTATTAAATATAATGGATCCATACATTATTTTCTCTAAACTGTAATATATAGGAAAAAGTTTAGGGTGAGGTCTGTGTAAGATGCCCACATACTATACAAGTAAAGCGCATCTTTAAATTTTTTTTTTTTGCAAAAGATGTAACTCACATATGGGATACCTTATAATAGCTTGAAAATCCATATTCAACTATAATTATAAACTTTAAAATTTCAAAAACAATATAAATAAGAACAAATCTATAAATACTTGAAATTCTTGAAAAAAGTTTATATATGGTTGACGTAAAAGTTTCATACTTCCTTCCGGTACACAATATACTATATACAACGTAGTGTTATACTAAAGTAATATATATACTGTATACAGCATAGTATATAGTATATACACTACATAAAACACAGCAAATAGATTGTAAAATACTCATTTTCTGGGAACGACCCACACGGCCTCAGCCCAAGATTTAATTGACCCTTGTACCCTTAGCCCAGTCCAACTATAGGGTGCCCTACCTAGTTGAACACCATCCCAAACCAGAAGTCCCTTGGCAGCTCTACTCATAGGTGAGCATGACTAAACCTATGTAATGAGAGATTAAACACTCTTTGTAATGAGCAAGTTGTGGTCATGTATCAAGAATCATGCTTAAGATTGAATCAGCCTTAAGCTTGGGTGCTTGATAGCTTACATTAGAAAATACCATAGCCCAAGTTCGATTCATAGGTCATCTAACAAAACACCTTCGGTCTTAACAACCCCAAAAATATGAAATAAGTGTCATCAAGCCTTTTATTATCCCTAAGTCCGTTTGTCAGGACAAACAGTACGCTTGGTTAAAAGAACGATTCAGGACTTCCAATCTAAGTTTATCTTATGAATTTGTACACAAAATGTGAAAATGTTATAAGATGGAGATGAGAGAGGTCCATTGGCCATTTATATGTACACGAGAGTGATTGCAGGGGTGGAAACCAAATGTGAGCGAGAGAGAGAGGGAACATTTTATGCTGAATACCACAGGTTTAAGTATGTGCTTGTAGGACACTTGACAGTAGCAAAATCCGACAATCATTCTTCAAATTAAGAAATTCTAACAGAGGGGGTTGGGGAGAGAGAAGGCGAGAGGGAGTTTATATGCC
This sequence comes from Amborella trichopoda, assembly GCF_000471905.2. The sequence continues at coordinate 1,412,141 of NW_006499435.1, forward strand.
CACAATGTGACATGAAGAAAACAGTAGCAAAATCATTCCTCAGAAATTGCTAGATGTCTGCAAATTTCACTCATCCTATGCAACAGGTCTGCGAAACAAGAAACAAAAATTTTAGTCCATATTTCATGTAAGACCCTTGATACCAACATCTTCACTTCTACTTCTTCTCGTCTTTCTCAGCTTCAGCCGCCTTCTTCAAACGAGGCCCAAGTTGACGCTGGTTCATGCGTTCAACTCGAAGCTTGTCATAGGCCTTAAAGGCCTTCATTTCATCTGTGATTCGAACCATCTCAACCGTTGGCTTCTCATGTGTGATTGGCATGAATTCGCCATTTACTTGTGTGGCGGTAGCCAACTCCTCGGCACTTGAATCACCACCCTAGAACACAGACATGGTGCAATGGTTGTCATAAAATAAACCTCCAAACAACATATATTTTCCTACATACAAGCAAATATAGGTGACTGAATCAATCCATTTCCAGGTGCAAATCTCACTTGAAAACCTTTCCACAAGGAATATTTTCATCAGAATAAATGCATGGGCACATTTTCATCCCTCTCTCTCTCTCTCTCTCTCTCTCTCTCTCTCACACTACACACACACTACGACACTAGTGTGTCTCTCTCTCTCTCTCTCTCTCTCTCTCTCTCTCTCTCTCTCTCTCTCTTCCTCACACACACACACAAGCAGCCTTATATAGTGGGACAGCATTCATGATGAAGATCTCTTTAAAATAAAATTCAAAAGCATGCACAAATTGTTGAAGAGGGGTATCCCAGTGTTAAGTTTGAAATGTCGGGAGTGACCCCTAGGACACTTGGCTGAAACATCTGTTTCTCCATAGATGAGATGATAACATATGTGAATTTGAACCCATCAAAACAGGCTCAAATCAATCCTTTGATCAGTTTCATTAAATCCCTAATACCTATCTCAATTTTCTCTATTCATCAGGTAATTTGGGACCTGGTTTTCTATGCTCTAATTCAAAGTTCCAAACCACTACATTTTTAATACCTCTCTCCTTATATACTAAGATTTCCTTATCTACTGGGATTCCAAGTTTTTTCTTGTTTATTTCTTGTTTATAAGGGACCAAAGAAATCCATATTCTTCTCACTCATGCACGAAGGCATCCGGATAAATCAGGTTTACCTACGTATACAAGACTAAATTCTCCAATTTAATAAATAGTTAACGTTTTTGTTTTTTTTGGGTTATCCTTCCTAAGGATGGTCTACTTAAGGGATGCATTTTCATCTTTATCCAAGTGAATTTTGTATATGAATTCGCTAGAAGGGGGTATATAAAATTGCCTGCAGAAACATATGAAAATGACATCTCATTCTCCTTGGATTTCTTTTATTCAGAGATTTTAAAGATTTTAAGTCAAAATATATATTGATAAAGGTAGGATATTTCAATTGTATGAATTTTGTTAATTAAGAGTACACAAACATCCAATGTTTTACAAGTTTAAATTTATTTCAGAATTTAGCATTGGCAAAGTCAATTGGTCTCTCCCCTAACTGTTTTATCTTTCTCCTGAAGAAAAGGATCTCATCTAAAATAAAATTGCCCAAAACATTTAGACTTTTGTCTTTCTATATCTCCCCCTCTCACCTCATATAGTTGCCCATGCATCATCATATGGGCTGTAACAAGTTTAAATTGAAACCCTTAATCATGAAGGAGAAGACAGTCATATAAGGTGCAAATCCTCCCAATCCATGTCAAGAACCTGGCTTTCAGTAAACATTGACCTAAATTCTCATAATATATCCCATTACCACTAATCTTGGGCTTGCAGATGAGTATCTTAACATCTTTTTTCTTTTCAAAAAAAAAAGTCTCATAGCATTGACAATGAGACATTCATCTATCATGTAAAAACTACCTATCATGGGAAGTCACCCCATCACCGGTAGGCAATTTATCACATAATGGGATGTTAGACAACAACACCAAAACATCCATTGGCTTGGCTCCAAGGGCTTGAGATGTGAAAAGATATTACACAGATTAGCATAAATGTGACAAGCACACCACTAGCAAACTAACATACTCCTCTAGATCATAGCCAATATATTTCTCCTTATTCTTTGTACTATTAACTAGGTTACTTATCTAATTAAAAACCCCATACATTAAACATAAGAGCCCATTCTCATATTTTTCCATAGGCCTTGCTTATGCCTTCACCCCTCACACCCCACCTTATTTTTCTGAGCAAAGAAAAGGAAAAATAACAACATGAACCTAACAGGTCAAATACTCTAGTATCTCGTACTGCCATTGTCTGGATGATAGTGATAGAACACTCAAGGTCCTACCCTGGATAATCTGCCAAGTTTAAGGTTCAGTGTTGAAATGGTTGTAGTTCTATAACTTGTGCTGAATGGCTATGATAGAAAAAGAGGGATTAAAAAGAAGCAATTAAAATTTCAGTAGAGAAAGTGTAAAGGGTGGTCATTAAAAAACTGTTTTCGAATATGTACCATAAGACCCATGATATGCAATATAAGTTGAAAAGTTCGAGCCAACAAGAACATGAAATGATAGAAGGGAAAACTACTTTTTTCTAATTTTCATTTGACAGTAGTCTTTCTTTTCATGTAATGTATAGAATAGACAATAATATCAATTCTAAGTACCTTGAATTTCTTAGGTCGCCTTGGGAAGACAACCAACTTGGCTTTGTAAGTTTTAAGACGTTGGACATTGGTTTGCAATCCTTCCAACGATCGGTTTTTGCGGCGGTGATCCACTGCGATGCCAATGGTTGGAGCCAACTTCTTTGGTATCCCAGCCGCCTATTACACAAAAAGCATACAAGAAAATAAATAGATTTCATTTTTTATTGTAACGGACTACCATGTAAGCTTTCTAGAAAGAGAAGATAATGAGCATGTATCGTTCTAGAAAAAGATAAATAATCAAAAGGTATAGGTTATAATACCTTCAGTTCTTCAAGAGAGAAGCCTCTCCCCGCCCTCAGTTTCATATTGTATTTAAGAGTTTGCCCATGGACTATGGGACGAAGAGGCCCTGCAGTAGGCCTGGGAAAAATTTTGACTGCCTTCTTTTGGCGGGCTGCAAGTTCAATACAATGGCTCCCATATTAAATCATGATATATTTCTATTGCAACAGAAGGATGCTTGCATCTTCTCTCATTTCACAAATACCAAAACAAAACAGTAAATTACAAAGGAGAAATGGAGGGGCGGGGAGAGGGGAATGCCAAACCTATCCTTCTCCTTTGTTTCCTAGCCGGTTGATTAAACCATGTCTTAACATAGTTCTGCCAATGCTTTTTGAAGTGCCCATTGGGCACTACATTGTTATGCTTCACCATAATTAACCTGATGACCAGTAACCTAAAGTCATCAAAATGCACAACCATACAGGTATGTGAAGACACTGAAACATGCTGAGATTTCATACATACAAGAAAATTTGAATAGGTATCAAGAAACTAAACTTTATATGTTGATTTAAATAAACAACTACTACACTCATAGTATAATCAACATACAGGACGAGGATCAGAGAGATCCTCGGCCTCCATCTTACAAATTCAAAACTGGTAGTTTATAATGTTAAAAAAAAACTACGTAATTTCTGATTACGGGTAAAAATGGTACGATTTTTCATGTGCATCACTGTTTTAATGACAAAAAGTTGCACTGCCTTTACAAACAATAATAGACTTTTTTATTTTTGTGTATAAAAATACATAATTCAAGCTTTGCAAATGTCAAAACATGCTCCTGCATGTCAAAAGTCAATTGACAACTTCAATAATAACAGGTGTAAATAATTTATGACCTTTACCTAATTATCACCATAAACTGTCATTGCCTCATTATTTAAATTTCTTTTCCAAAAATCACTGCATTATGTGAATGACAGAAGGTTGGTTGCAAATTATCATGGCAAACTAAAATTGTTACAATTGAAACTTTTTTGAAAAGCTCAAATTTATCATACAAAAATATTGACACCACTTGCCCGATCTTTCCATCTCTTCTTCAATAAACACACACCAATAAAATAACAAATAAAACCCTTCTATTGACACCGAAAACACAATAATAATCAGTACTCCATGGCGCAAATTCCACAGAATTAACCCTAGAATGGAACTTTAACTCAACAATTTTTCGAAATAGAGAATCATAGTAGTGCAGAAAGCAGAATTATTCTATCAAAAAGTAAGGAACTGACTTATCAGAGAAAAAAAAAAGAAAAAAGGGCAACTTATTTAAGACAGTTTATCTAACAATATCATTGTCAATTATCAATCCACATCACAAGCAATAATCAACAGATCACTATGGTTAAAAGAAAAGAGCTATGGCAACAGAAAATTGAATGGTAGAGAAAAAGAGAAGAAAATACCTACTAAAACCCTATGATTTGGACAGGAGAAAGGCAGAGAAAACAAGGCTTACTCATATTTGATCTTATATTGGGAAACAAGAGACCCTAAAGTCACATTTAGCAAAACATTCTTAAACAACTTTAGAAAACCAACCATGCCCTTCAATCATATTGAGTCATACTTGTAGATCAAGTGGCCTCTAGGGTAGTTTACCTATATGAGCTGCAGGTTTCCAAGTATGTGTAACAGAAGATCAAACCCTATATTAATATCAAAACAAGGTTCAAGCAACCTTCCTCATACCTAGGACTCCCATTGTGCCTAAGAAAACCTAGAAAGGAACCGTGGGATGGTCTTATTCAAATATTCACTAGGAAGTTTGCCTCCTGGATGGAAAGATTTCTATCTCTTGGGGGCAAAATTACTCTCATTCGAGCTACCATGGCTAGTATCCCAATTTATTACATGTCCCTTTTTCAGATCCCCATCTCGATCATCCAGTGCTTAGAGAAATTAATGAGGGATTTTTTGTGGTCTGGAGTGGAAGAAACAAAGAAAGTTCATCTAGTGGCCTGGGACATTGTATGCTCCCCAACAAATTTAGGGGACTTGGAATAAAAAATCTTAGAACAATGAATCTTGCCCTTATTAGCAAATGGTGGTGGAAATTTTTGTCTCCCTACCCACTCCTTTGGAAACAAGTCATTCAAGCGAAATATGGTCCTAGCAATGGGGAATGGCTGCTTAGAGCCCCACCTCATAGATCTTCAAGAGCATGGAAAAGCATCTCCACAACCAGGAACACTTTCCTACAACGCACCTGATATAGGTTAGGAGATGGCTCTTGCATACTCTTTTGGTCTGATTTGTGGATTGGAAATTCTCCTCTTTCAGTTGCCTTCGTAGCGGACTACGTAGATTTCAATGGCTCCAAACTGGTTTGTACACCAATTTTTAGAAGAAATCTCACGGATCAAGATTCTGATCTCTTGCTATCTCTACTCCAAATCCTAGACCCCAGCTACTCTACCCTCTCTAAACAGGACGCACTAATTTGGTATGTGGCTCCTTCGGGAACATTCTCCGTCTCCTCCATGTACTCCTCACTCCTCCCCAATCAGAACCTTAAGCCACTTCTCAAATTTTCTTGGTCCCTCCCTGTTCCCCACAAAATACAGGCCTTCATCTGGGTCCTCCAAGGAAAGACGCTTACCCTAGATCAACCCCAAAGGAGAGGCTTCTCTCTCCCTTACCGGTGCATTATGTGCCTCGAGGAAGAGGAATCCATTCCACACCTCTTTATCCGCTGCAAAGTCTTTCTCACCCTCTAGTCATCCCTCCTCCAACTGTTTGATCTGAAGTGGGTGACACCTCAAAACCTAAATAGTCTCTTTGAGTCTTTTCTTCCCCCCCTTTCTCTAAAAATGGGAAAAAGCTTTGGCACATTTCAGTATCCACCCTAATCTGGCGTTTATGGATAAAAAGAAATTCTTGAACTTTCAGAGGCACCTTGAAAAACATTCAATCTATATTTGATTCCTCCTTTGCTCTCATTTTTCTCTAGGCCAAAAACATCCCTATATACTCTACAATTCCTATACAACACTTTCTAAATAACTGGGCTCCTCAATGTATCAACCCGAGCAGACAAACCAAGACCTCTCTAGACTCCACCCCCTTTGGGATTCCTAACGTTGAATATTGATGGGTCTTCGTTAGGAAACCGAGGACCTTCGGGCATAGGTGGCTTGCTTGCAAACAGTACAACCGTTACATTCACCTTCTCAGAGTTTATTGGGATTTAGGACTCCACTTATGCAGAGGCTATGGCTTTGCTTGAAGGACTTAAGAGGGTGGCCCACTTGGGAATCAACTCTCAAGGTATCCTTGTAGAAGTTGACTCCACCAACACCCTTCTTTGGGCCACCCAAAGAGCAACAGCCCCCGTGAGGGCTAGCTTCGACTTTAGAGCATATTCACTTCTTGTGCAGCTCTCTCCCTCAGGTCACCTTCACGCATATCCACCGAGCAGCCAATTCTGAGGCAGACAGATTGGCAAAAGAAGACGCAGCTCTAGGCATGGGAGCCCAATTATCAGCTTGACAGTTTCACCTTCCCTTTTCTTTCTCTCTCTTTCTATCTCCCCCCTCTAACTCTTTCTATCACATTTGACCCCCCAAAAAAAAAGGACAGAAAAAAAAGGAAAGGAAAAAAAAAGAGAACAGTCAAAAAAAATGAAAAAAAATAGAAAAAAAAAAAAACGAAAAAACAAAAAAAAAAGGAAAAGGAAAAAATAGAATATGGAAATCAAGAAAACTCTCCATATTTCCACCCTCTACTACAATTCAGGATTTTTGCTTGCCATCAAAGCAAACCTTTACAGCAAAGTTTGGACGGTCTTCCTCGACTTCTCAAAGGTATGTCCCTCTCGATCTCGCACATCTCCCACCCCCCCTCACCCTAACATTTATACTCTTCTATTCTCACTTCCGCTTTTCTGCTATCTCATCTTCCCCCTAAACATCTGCTTCCCCTACAGCAAGCCCTAAATAGGAGCTATTTCTCCACTCTCTTCCACACCCCTACCATTACTTCCCCTTGTAGCCTCTCCCTTCTCTCCCCTATGCATTACTTCTTTTCTCTTTTCCACTTCCCCTCTAATATCTCCCTCTCAATCCTCAAACTCATACTCATCTCTCTTCCCTAAATATTCTCAGCAACCAGTTAGTAGGGCTCGTGTCTTAGTACCTAGTTCTGTTGCCCTTCTTTATGGCCATTTCAGACCCCACTCTCCACCAATCCCGTACAAAGGCATGGTTAGGATTTCATGAACAACTACAGGTAGAAGATACTTCAAAGCCTCATGCTTTATCAGCACTCCTTCACCTCTCACACTCATTACAGGAAGGCCTGCTCAACTTACACTGCAGCTTATACCTTGCACCGGCTACCACTGTTCCTAACTAGAAGCAGCTACCATTCACATTTGACCGAAGAAGCACTCACTTCTGCTGCAATGAAAATCCCTTTCTTGTTCTATGTCTCTTCTCTAAACAAACTTTTCGGGTCCTAGCAACACTCCAAGATAACAGCAGAAGATAAATCTACAATCTCAAAGACCCTATTTCTAAGTTTCCGGAACCCCAACTCAAGTCCCGCATGGTTCACCCCATAGTTCTGCAGTGCACTACAAAGGCTATACAAGCAATTTCTGGCGATTGATTCGCTCAAGACGAAGACAGCATAGAACCTTTTGAATCTTTTTCTTTTAGAATTGTAAGGAACTTGGCATGTAATCTATTCTCCTTTCTTTCCTTTACCTCTTAATTGTTTCTCTCTATTCCCTCTCTAACTCTTTTCTCTCATGCTTCTCCTAGTTCCCTATATTGTTTCGGTTGTATTCGGAGCACCCGACATGTGGGCTGCCTTTTCTAATATATCACCCACAAACTGTCATTTTTTTAATACTTTTTGTAAACTCTTACTTTTTTAATACAAAGTTAACATTTATCAAGAAAAAAACCAGGTTCAAGAAACATCTAAAGCAGATCGGGGCTCAAAAAATATGCGACAAAGGAAAATTAGAAAAGGAGAAGACATCAGAAAATGAAAATGAGGTAACAAAAAAATATTTCAAATATATTATTACATTGTTCTGTTTTGAAGATAACAGCCACTGTTTTTAATTTTGAAGAATATCAGAGTCATGGTAAATAAAAGTAATTCAGCTATTCATTTACATTTTAGTGGACCAGAAAAAAAAAAGGGGACATTTGATATGGGCCTAATCTCAAACTTGAATTGCTTCCGTATCTTTCGTCTGAAGAGAAAATTCTAGTAACTATTTGAATTCCCCTTCTCTATCCAAATCAAGTAAATGATATGCATTCAAATCTATAGAAACCAACAACTAGTAAAATATAAAGAAAATTAAATGGTATTACAAAATGATCATCCAGTACTTTTCAAAACCATTTGTCACATACAACCAAAACTACATTCCGGAACTCACCAAGGTAGAAATTATCGCATCGATCCTCACGCTTCTGAAACATAGATGCAATTATAATTTCACCCATTTGCGCTTAATTCAGCCTATATTTTTTAGTCCGAGTTTATAATTTTAAGCCTATACTTCAGTCATTTTATTAATACTCGACCTAAATCTGGAGATAGCAACTACCAATTAGGTGATTCACGTAATTGTTCAACTATTTGTTCCATCAATTTTCTCATCGACTGCAGGCTATCATGTCAGACTCCTTTTCTGAAACATGTTTTCATTACTTATATTTATCTAATTATTCAAAGAAATATCATGCAAAATCTACAAGGCAATAAAACCAAGTTATTTTCTAAACAAATTAATTCTTAATATCGCCTAAGGAACTTACTTTCAGAATCACCAAAACTGATTCATTCATCAAACAAAAGTTGTGCCAAGCTGATTTAAAAACCAAATTTCATCTAATAACCACTTAACCAATCGGCATTGAAACAAATGATCCACAAAACTATTGGCTAAGATATGAATCTTATGGAACTAATAATAATTTAAAGAGTAGGGCGAGAGGGTACCAGGCAAAACCCTAGCTTTCAAGATGGAAGGAGAAAACCAGGGAAAAATGAAGCTCAATCCGTTCTGAACTTATAGTGGGAGCCAAAAAAAAACCCTAGTGATTGCATTTACGAAAGTATCCTTGAACGATTTGAAATTGTCATGATGGCCCCAACCTTTTACGAACTGTCACAAAGACCACTTGATATGCAAGCATTACATTGGCCCACCTCGGCAACACAATGTGGAGATAAAACTAAAGCTAAGTTTCTAAAATTATTTATATTTGAAAATCTCTATTTCATTTATTTCAGTTTTTGTTTAGTTGGAAATATATAAAGAGGAAATCTGGTGAGAAAAACCAATATTTACTTAATTATTGCTTGGAAAAAACTTATACAGAGCCGAAGCTCTAACAATCAAATTAGAGCCCGCCTCAAAATTTTCGTTAGAAGAGGTTGTTTTGATGCTCAAATATTTTGAAATCAATCATCTCGACATAAAGATACATGGACATTAGAAAAAAAATGAAATTCAAGTTTTGGAAATATTGCTTCTTGTAACACACTTTTTGACCATCAATTTTCAAGCTTTTATAGAATTGTTCGATTTACAGTATTTTTTAAGCTTTGAAGTTTATAACTGAATATGAAAATATATTTTAAGGCTATCACAAAGATTTCCAATATTGAAACAATATTTCACGACACTATTTAAGGTGGGCTCTAATTTGATTGTTTAGAGCCTCGGTTTGTATTGCTTTGTCTTTATTTAAAATGTAGGAGTAAATATTTATGTTATTAGCAATATAATTGGAAACGCATCTCAAGTTCGATTCCTTTTGTCGAAGCACCCAAAAATATGTAATTAAAAAAAATTCAGTTTTTATTTAAAATTTAGGAGTAAATATTTATGTCATTAGTAATATAATTGGAAACACATCTCAAGTTCGATTCCTTTTGTCGAAGCACCCAAAAATATGTAATTAAAAAAAAAATCAGTTTTATATTTAAAGTCCAATACAATTTTTCATGCCATCATAAGATTTTTTTAAAAAGAGTTCTCAAATATTGAAACACATCTAACACTAAAACTACATCTCACACACAAAAAATGAATATTCAAACTACGTCTCCACACAAAAAATTACTCCTACGGTATTAAAGAGTTTTACAGTATGGAAAGTTCTCTAAATTTTGAGACTCCATCACCACTCGAAATGTTCTTCGATTTGGTAATTTGTTCAGAAAAAAGTGGAGAAATAATTTAGAATGTTTTGAAAAAATTAATATTAATAAAATATATTTACATATAAAAATAATAAACACTTTAAAATTTAAAAATACAATAAAAAAATAGACAATTTTATATCGAGGTCGACGAAACACAAAATTATCTTTATAAAATTAAAAATAATTTTGTGCTTTAGTGTTCAAAATAATATTTTTAAAATTAAAAATAATCGTATCCTTCAATCTAGGCTGGGGATAAAGGAGTTGCTGCATGAACACCATTTTAGCTTTCTTTCTAAAATAATTTAGAGAGAAAAACACATTGCAATTATATGCCACGTCCAGTGAAAATCCAAAGAAAGAAACGCACTGCAATAATTATTGCAGCTCTTCACCGATAGTTGGATAAAACTCTCTCGATATGAGAGTTGTCCTGTTTATAAAAAAAATTACAGAAAACTCCTATTTCATTTTCAAAATCTAATAATAGTCTGCTATGTCTCTACTTACACATTCAATATATTTTTTTAGGGCATATTATGCATTTTCCTTCTTTTTTTTTTCGACGCATCATGCTAAGCTAATTTTAGTGTGTTTATAACTTTATATTTCTTACGATCGTGCATCTATTACACACCTGGACCTATAAAAAAAAAAAATCTAATAATAAAAAATTACTAAAAAATAGCAAAGGGTATTTTGATAATTTTATTTATTCCAAATGTTTTTTAACTTTTTTTTTATGGCTCCGTTATGTTGAGAACTATACACATCGAAAATTGAGCATAATCCGATGTGTAAAGATGAATAAAATTAAAATAAAATATATGCTTATAGAAAATGGGGATTTGAGAATAAAATATGAAATATAAAGATCATTTTCAAATTTAATAATCAAAAAGAGACTCTTGAATAAAAATATTTATATGGGAAAGGCTCCCATGGATAAGCATGATAAATTATAAGCTAGCCTATTATTTTTTGCAGAAAAAACTAGAGAGAGAATGATAAGTTAAAAATTTACATTACATTATTTTTAGTTTTCACAAAACAATGTTTGAGAGTGTGATAAATAAATGACTCTAATCCTCACTCTACAACAAATCTAACAAAATAAAACAAACTAAAATCCAGCTAGAGAGATAAAATTACGCTTAAATAAATATAAGTTATTTGTGCCGGTCATTGCTTGAAACAGTCAACATAAGACTTTATATACTTCTCCTTATCCAACCGTCCATTTTGAATGGATTGTTGAGAGGGTCCCAATCACAATGTTACATTTTTACATCATTTTATTTTAATTTCTTTTTCTAATAATTATTTTTTGCACCAATTTTTGGACATTCGCTCCTCTCTCAAACTCGCCCCTGACATTATATTTTATCGAAATATTTTTTAATATTTTTTGTAAGTGCGCCCCATTGAGAAGATGGTATGAACCAAATTTCATAATCTTAAACTTTGTATGAAAAAGATTAAAAATAAAATACTTTGAGACGTCGGATCTAGATCAAATGGTGAGTGGCTCACTTGATATAAATTAAACAGATGGATAGGAGGGAAAACATATATCTTATATGCTGTAGGGAAAGTATATAAACATTTCCCATGAATATTTAAGTGGACCAATAGTATTAGACGTTTTATTTTTTATACAAGAATGTCTCACTTAGTCTCACGTATCAAATGTAAAATCAGGCAGTTGGGGCATGTCATTTATCCATATGTCAGGCTTAGTTCAATCAATGGCACACTCTCTGGCATGTGACATGCTCTTAACCACCCAACTTCATATCTTATAGCTAGAGATGAGTGTGAACTTTATGTATCAAAGGCGAGCAATAAATGTATACTTTTGTCATAGTATAAACACCGGTCTCTAATTTTTGTTGTTTCTTTTCAGTCTATGTCTCCATTTTTACATAAAAGAAATAATATAATAAAACTATTTGCCTTTAGTACAAGGTGGTCATAATTAATATTCATAATTGGATGTGAAATGGGGTGGCTGCATTTATTTCATTGACCAAGCTTAAAGTTCAAAATAAATTTTATTGAACTTTATAACACATCCAAGCTATCAGATTTCACATCGGATGGTTATAAGTAATTGTGACATTTCTGTACCAAAGGTAAATGATCTCATTGTATAAAATCCTTTTGCATAAAATGAATACATTATACAACTATGTTATCAACTTTAATTATAATCTAAGCATAACACAATGAATGTACACAACAGAGAGGGAGAATGCAACTCCTACACTGAGCATTAGCCTTCTATAGTTCCATTATGTGCATGTATGTGGGAGAGAGTGTAGACCTTGGGCTTTAGCATTCTGAAATATTTAAAAATGTGTGTGAGTGAAAGAGAGTCTGCATTGAAGACTTGTATGCGAGTGAAATATTCTAAAATATGTGAGTGTGTGAGTGAGTCAATTGTATGTGTGAGTGGGGGTGAGTGAAATTTTATCATGCATGTGCAATGTAGAGTTGGAGACTATATTGCGGCCTTATGCTTCTAAAATACTATAAAATGTGTTCGTGTGAATGAACAAGATAATGTATGTATTCCAAGAGAGGAGGAACAAAAAAGCAGCATACATTTTATTGTAGCCTAACCTAAGAGGATAAAGAGCAATGGAAATGCAAGTCTTCTCACAACGGACAAGATTTTTATGAGTCCATGTAGGAATGAGTCACCTCTTAAAAGTCTATTTTGTGAGATGGATTTTTGGACTTAATTTGTAAAGGTATATAATTTTTAATATGGAGATCATGAATATAAAAAAATAAATATTTTTTTAAATAATAATTCTATTAAAAAAATTAGATTTTTAAGATGGACTGCCTTTTTACGTTATACCTTGATGACCGCATTTCGTAGAAATGCGGTCCTCGCTGTATAAACAATTATCCTAAACTGAAATATCGTCCTATTAACAGGTCAAAAGACATTGTGCTCCCGAGAGAGCATACTGTCACCTACTATCAGTTCGCTATGCACGCCCGAGAGAGAGAGAGAGAGGGAGAGAGCGATCGGCCCATGGCTTCCCTTCGGTTCAACAAGCAAATCATCCCAAGTTACACAGACCCCATGGTCCGAAATCTCTAGAACTGGAAAAAACCCTAATACATGAAAAAGTTCAACTGCTTTCTGCCCGCCCTAAGCCATGGATTCCAATCTCCTGGAAAGCTTTCTCTGTCTACAATTTCATCTCCGGACTGTTCTCTCATGCCTCCTGTTCCATTATCGGCAGAACCCATTCCATCTTCTGATACTATCGATTTGGAAGGATTCAAATCTAGGGTTTGTCACAGTATAAGCAAACAACACTGGACTGCGCTGAAACGCGAAATTGGAGATTTGGGTTATCATAAACTGCTCGAGTTTTTGTTTCAATGGAACGTGGACGAAGAATTGTTGCTTAGGTTTTTCAAATGGTCCGAAAAGGAAAACGGGTCCCCCCATAACCTTGAATTTTGTTGCAGGCTTCTTCACTTGTTGTCAAATGCCAAAAAGTATGACAAAATTAGGTCGCTTCTACATTCCATGGTTAACAGAGAGAATGACTCTTCTTGCTCTGTGATTTTCCATGCTCTCACGGTTTCGAGCGATCGCCCAAAATTCAATCCAGTTATTGCAGATATGTTAGTTTCTGCGTATGCAAAGAACTCTAGGATTGATATGGCCGTGGAAGCCTTCAAAAGATCGGGAGATTATGGAATTCGGCTCTCCGTTTTGTCCTGTAATTCTCTACTGAATGAGCTGGTAAAATCAAATGATATCAAAACCCTAGAATTGGTTTACAAAGAGACGATTAGGAGGAGAATTCCATTGAATCATGTCAGTTTCAACACTGTAATTCATGGCGTCTGCAAAGCTGGGAAGCTGAGAAAAGCAGTTGATTTGGCAGCTGATATGGAGTCATGGGGTTGCTCTCCGAATGTAATTACATATAATACCCTCATCGACGGGCATTGTAAGATGGGAAAAATTGGGAAGATGTATAAAGCTGAGTCTCTTCTCAAAGAGATGGTCACAAATAGGATCTCTCCCACTCAAGTTACTTTCAACATTTTGATTGATGGGTATTGCAAAGATGGGAATAGTTTGGCTGCATTAAGAGTGTTCGATGAAATGAAGAAGAAGGGTTTTTCTCCGAATGCTATAACTTACAATTCATTGATCAATGGGCTGTCTAAAGAAGGCAAAATTGAGGAAGCTCTAGACTTAAATACCCAAATGCAAGGTTGTAATGTCCAGCCCACAATTGTTACATATAATGAGCTTATTTATGGGTTTTGTAGAGTGGGTAAAATGATAGAAGCCAAGAACGTGCTAGATGAGGTTATAGAGAAGGGTCTGGCTCCTAGTCTTGTAACATATAATTCTCTAATTGATGGGTATTGTAAGTTGGGCAAAATGGAGGAAGCTCTCGAGTTACAAGCCAAAATGTCTCAAAGAGGTTTGTGCTGTGATGTTTCAACTTACAATTCTCTTATTGCAGGCTTTTGCAGGGCCGGGAATACGAAAGGGGCGAGTAGGTTGCTTGATGAAATGGGAGAGAACAACATTCAAGCTGATGTGATAACATATAACATATTAATCGGTGAATTATGCAGGCGAGGAGAGTCTAGGAAGGCCCTCAAACTCTTGGATGAAATGTCGGAGTTGGGTGTGGACCCAAAACATGTCACTTACAATATTTTGATGGATGGGTTTTGTGAAGAGGGGAATTTAAGGGTGGCTTTAAGTCTGAGAGAGAGAATGGAGAGAGGAGGCAGAAAAGCGAATGTCGCGACATATAATGTGTTGATCAAGGGTCTTTGCAGGAAAGGAAAAATGGAAGAAGCAAATAGGCTTTTGAATGAACTGTTGGAGAAAGGTTTGGTTCCAAACCATGTGACCTATGATTTAGTTAGGGATGAGATGATAGAAAAGGGATTCATGCCAGACATTGAAGGACATCTTTATGATGTTGTTCAATAGATCGATAATGCAGATCAAGCTGAAAAATTCATTTCTAACATATATTGAAATGGTAAGAATGGTTAACATGTTCCATTCATTTACCTATCCAAGTATTTGGGGTGGGTCACCAACTCATGCCTCTGCCCTAAGTTTAAAGGGTTTTAGGACCTGAAGCCTCATCACTCTAAACTACCACAAACCGTTTCATCCTCAGATCCATGAATTTGGAGATCTATAAACACTGCAAATCTGATGATCTTGGACGTTTGAAGTTGCAACAATTGAATTGAACGGTCCAATAAAAGGGCATGAGGGCCAGTTTTCAAGGCTCAAAATCCTTTTGCTATTTTTGGATTCATTGTTGTGGTGGCCGAGATACATAGATTGCGATTGCGAAATTTGGATCCAAAATCCACTTTCGGCATGGATCTTGGACGGTGCACGAAGTTGAATAGGTGGCCTGAAGATGGCGTCAAAAGCCCACCATTTATTCATTTGTTTTTTCTGATGTACTGCTTCCTTTGTCCAGGGTTTTTCTATTATAAATTCTTCCATTCTTGACCTGATTTGGATCTATATAATAGTCTTGACAGATGTAATTTTTTTAAGGAAAATTGTTTCATGTGGGCTGGTAGGCATAACTAAACATGCGGTCCAAAAAGTGTAAAGCATCCATCTTAAAGATGGATGCAAGTTCCATTTAAAAACAATGGTAACTCACATTCCAAATGTTTTACTAGATTTATTATTTATAGTTTTTAAAATTTACTTATTTATTCATATTTATGATCTACTTATTTATTCATATTTATGATCTCCATGTGACATTACATGTCCTTAAAAATTTAGTCCAAAAATCCATCTAAAAAATATATTTATTAATAGGCCCACATTTCTACATATTCAGGCTTGGCCGCATAAAAAACTGGGTCCTCCAGTTAATATTTACTGGAGGAACGAGTGCGCATATGTAGCAGTGTACTTTTCATACTGAAAATTCATAACAATCCTGTTGTACTCTAATACATCTCATCTGTCACAGAGCTTGTAATGCATTGTTTTCAGTCCCCTTTCTCACAAGATCCATGATTACACCATGTAACCATAAAGTCTTATCACAATACACATAAATACATAAGAGTGAGATTTGTATAGAGCGTAGTCCTTATATTGTAGAAGCAAGGCGCACCCATAAAATTTATTTGGAGATATAGTTCCTTGGTCGGAAATCTTCTGATGGCTTGAAAGTGTGCTTTTATTCACAGTTATGAAATTTAAAGTTTAAAAATTGGCACGGATCAAACATAACTGTGAACAATTGAAAATCTTGAAAATAAACAGTTTAACTTGTTATAAGATGAACTACTTTTACACGTGAAATTCTTTTTTTCATATCCATAACAAGATGAACTACTACTTTTATACGTGAAATTCTTTTTTTCATATCCATAACAAAATCAAGATGATCGATTGAAGGGTTTTCCAACATCAAAACACTCTTCTTCAAAACACTCTTCTATAGACTTTATAAGGTTGTAACCTTATATATACTTTTTCTAAATGAAGACATTGGCTTAGAAGAATGACCCTCAAGGGGTCTCAGGGCAAATGGAATGTATATTATGCTGGTCGATGAGAAAAAGAAATCACGGCTAGACACTTATTTCCTTCATTTAACAAGACAATAGAGCAGATTAAATCAGAGGATTGAGATGAGAATAAGATCATAGTTTGAAATTATTTGCTGCATTTAACAGAACTAACAAAGCAGATTAAGTTTTAGGTCTAAATAGAAATACCCCAATTACAGAAACGCAAACCATAACAACTCAATTTTCTATCACATGGTTATTCAAATTAGGACTCAGCTCGCAAATTCCATTGCTTTTACTACCCTGTCAAATTCGCCCAAACACAAAACTCCACTCTCTTAATACTTGAATCACAGAGCAAGAAACTTGATGCAGAAATTATCACATACATATATACACAGTAGAGAGAGAGACAGAGGCAGCATGATCTTGCCCAAGCCCAGTGAGGCAACAGAAAATCAGACAAATGTATTCAGATAAATTAGACCGGTAATTACATATTTCCGCATCCATAAAGAAAATTAAAAAGAAAAATTAGTGGCGAAAAAAATAAGGAGCGCCTGCTCATAGTCCGATACTGATAGCAGCTACTCATAGCCAGAATCAGTACCGAGAAGATACATTAAGAAGTCTACGCAACAGGTGGCCTCAGCTTGTGATCTTGAGAGGTATCAACAACGGTAGGGGGCATCCATTGCCACATTGTCATCGCAGGATATCCAGAGTAAGGTACAGCCTTGGCTCCTCCTACTTGACTTGGAGCAGCAAAAGCATGGATGGCAGCTGGGTGGGGTATGAACCCAGTTGGGGCCATGCTCATGGCCTTAACTTGCTGTTCTAGTCTCTCTTTGTCAGCCTTCAGGCGTGTTTTCTCATCACGTAGCTCATTTTTCTCCACCTGCAAACCCCAAAGCATGAAGAGATTTGAGAGGTTTCAACTGTGAATAATAATCACATTGGTAGCAACCAAAAAACAATCCTAACTTCTCAATCTATTGCTTTTTTGGGTCATGTCAGTCAGATTATGTAATTTCTCCTCAGCTTATGTACTTAGGTTGCATTTATCATGAAACTTAAACTAATCCCATTACTCGTTCTTTATCAAAGATAATAATAACTAGGGACTTGCTAACATTTGTACGGCTGGCAATGGACTGCACCAGGGTCAGGCCGACTAGCCAGGCCCTGGTCACTATAGGGATGGAGAGCCCAGACTGGGCCGCAGGCCACATTTTGTAGCCAAGCAGTGTTCGAAAAATCGAACAGGCCTCAAAAATTGGCCGAGGGCTGGGTCCGAGTAACCAGTGAACCGGCTGGTTCAGCGGGTAGGTCCCCACTAGTTCAAAAGGTATTAAGAAAAATAAAAAAAATAAATAAATCCAAAAAAATATGAAAAATATGTTTAAAGCATAATTAAACAAAGCACATCCAAAAGAAGTTGAAAAGTAGTGAAAAAAATGAATTTTAAATAATCGATTTGTGCACAGGGGTATTTTTAAAATTTTCCAAAAAAAGAAGCAAAAATTTAAAAATAAGTGTTCATGGAGAAAACATTTTTCAATCTTTGCCAAAATGATAAAAAAACATTAAAAAACACAATACAAACAAATGCCTTATTTTTTGGGATTTTACATATATATTTTTAAAATACCCAGTTGGACCACCAAAACCAGCCAAAACCAAATCGACCAGTGCCCGGTTCCAATTTGACTGGCCAGTTCCAAGTTGGACCGGCCGAGTTTGCGAACACTGAGCACAAGCCCTAGTTTTTAGGACTGGGCCGGCCCACCCAGCCCATTGTTAGTCTTACATAAAGTGAACTTCGTCCAACACAAACCAAGATTTTGGAACACTCTCAGTTTTGGTAATGCACTATTCAAGCTGTCTCTGGTTCTGGCTTAAGCAGTAAGATGCTTAGGTTAGGTTTTGAGACATCTCAATTATCTATCAGATATATTATTCAGAGCAATTTAGGTCATAACTTATAACTACTCACAAAAGACGTGGTTTTCAAAAGAGTTTTGATCATCACGAGCAAGGGCATACTTATTGTTATAAAGAATGTTTTCTAGCAATCTAATCATCAAAAAATGACAAAAGTAATCTACGTACTTAGAACAACGACAAGGTTGAGGACCAAAATATCATTATTTCATAACTTAATTAGATGAATTTCAGAACTGTTGCTTCATTTTGTTTTAATTAGTAGAACTTTCACTTTGCCGACCCCAAATAGTTGGGATAAGGCTCAGATGATGATGATGATGATGAAGCACAACTTTCACTTGTTCTCACATGACACCAAAAGAAGATGAAAGTAAGATGCGCGCCAACCTTCAAATCTTTAATAGTTTCTTGGAGCTTTTCATTTGCTTCCTTGAGCTTCTGTGCTTCAATTCGTAGCTGACTCAAGGCACGGGCAGCATCACTTAAAATGGTTGCTTTGTCAGCTTTAGGAGGCCTCCCTGGGTCGAGGATAGATCCCAACTCCAAAAACCTAAATTAAAGTTACGATCAAACAGGTAGGAAGTCGATCACGACGAGTGATACACAAATAATTAACTATGATAAATACAAAGACAATGAAGAAACAAATAGGAGAGGGAGGAGAGGGAGAGAGGGAGGGAGGTATAATGATAACGATCATAAATACAATTGACTATAAGAAACAAGTGGGAGACAGAGGGACTAGGGAGGGAGGGCGGGAGGGAGGGAGGGAGGGAGAAGGAAAAGAGATGGGGGGGGAGGGGTTTGGGTGGGGGAAGCTAGGAAGAGAGATAGAGAGAGAGAGCATGCCTGTCATTCAGCCTATCTCTCCGCATTTTCTCGCGACAGGCCTTGGACCCAGGTGCACAGCACGATTCATCTCTAGCTCTGGAAAAGGGATTCGCAGATATCTTATATTACATATTCTTCATAAAAATGTGGGCAAATATGCAACAATACTTTCTGAATATCAAACAGTTGCACCCCATCCATACTCCTATAAACTTAATAAAATGCAAAAATATTGATTAAAAAAAAAAAAAGTTCTATATATGCCACATATTCAAAAAACAACATCTTGTTCGGCCGCTAAGCACATCATTTAAAACCTGCCAAAAAAAAAATCCCTCTGTACAAGACATATTGCATTGACCTTAGATCACCATTATAAGTTTTAAAGAGAAAGTGCAATATTCCAAACAGCAACGACAAAAACCCAGATATAGACACCAAGGACATGAACGCAGTTCCCACATATAAAAGAACCAAAATGAAGAATTTAACCAGAATCACATTCCATTTTATCGTTGCAGAAGACCACTTTGCACCAAATACTTAATCCCATAACGGAACCTTGTACTGTATCTCAACCAGCATTCATGATTTCGAACATCGGAAATTCAATATCTAATCTATTTCTAAAAATTAATGGATAATTAATTTGTCAATAAGATATCAAAACAGAATCTACAATGTATAAAACTATCAAAAAGGAGTATTACCTTTTCCTTGAGCTTGTTTGTTCTGGGCCAACAGCATTTGCATTTATGCAGTCAATATCCCAACTGTTATCAAAGATGTAAAACACTTAGAATGAGAACTTGAAGATAACAGTAAATACTAGCTCAGAATGAGAACATAAAGAACTTCAAGATAATAATAAATAATAGCTTATAAGGATGAGAGTTGAAATACTTTGTCAAAATTTAAGAACAATAACTACTGAGATTTTTCAGAAAACAATTGATGATATGAGAAACATATGATCATATCTATAATACATAAACACAACAAATTAAAAATAACATACTTTCAAAAGTCAAAATTTACAAAATAATATACAGTTAAATAAATACAAATTTGTCATAGGTTATAACATCTGATCATACTTAACTTGGGCATTAACTTATTTATAATAAAACTTTAGTCATCAAACCATTTGCAAAAGGATAATATGGTCACAAGGCAGTGCCGCACGCATTTCTATTGAAAAAGGATTGGTCTACTTGCACCGCTTGGGAACAACCATTAACTTCCATTGACGACAGATTGTTCCAGAGGCTCTTCCATGGATGAAGTCTATCCAAAAAGGTCCATTAGAAATAAAGATTCCTGGAGTTTTTTTTTTTTTTTTTTTCCTTTTTTCAATTTTTTTTTTTTTTTTGGAGGGGGGGTAGCTGTAGATTAAGGTGCATTATATGTCATTTTCGAAATTTTCATAGCAATAAGAGTGGAAACAATCTACCCTAGGGGTATAAGACACGAAAAATACTGGCTCAGTGGCTCCTCACTAGACCTCTCTTGAGCCACCAATTCTGAACACCTGATGGTACTAGCACTAAATATATACTCTTGGTCTGTACCATTTTGCAGGACAAATGAACACAAAACACCACTATCGGAACTCAGGCAAATCCAAACCAGGAAAATTAGATCAATCAATGGATCATACACTCAGCCATATCTCTATCAAGTCACTGATTCCAAGTAGACATGGCAAGTGAATCCTATAGACACATTGGATGCACCCCACTAGCTCCAAGGCAAGTGAATCTTATAGACACAGATATCATCATGCCATTAGAGTCTGATCTCCTCGAATGATATACAAATCATTTATGGGTACAGAACGTCTTTTTCTTTTAATTAAAGAACTTTTAATTCGGTGTAACACATATTATTGGACCCACATAGAAATTATTTATGATTGGGGAACCTCTTCTAAGCCCACCTACAATAACTTACTCAACTGACACTGTTAACTGCTAAGCAGCCCGAGAAGAACTACAGAAATGTGCTCAAGCCAGCAAGGAAGGGCCTTAGCTCCAATTAAGCTGGAGATGAAGTCAGGGCCCATAATCATTTATTTAGGTATTTAATTGGAGCCAATGTGAGGACCGTAATCATTTCTTTAAGTAGCCTAAACTCCAATTTATTTCATTGGGCCTTAGCTCCTATTAAGATGGAGCCCCTTCAAATTTGAGTATCAAAACATCCTCCAAAACAATGTTACCTTAAAAAGTATATCAATTGTTTAAGTAGGCAAGTATCAAAAAATACCATTTTTTTTTATTTATTTTTTTGAGAAACGGTTGACTTAAACAATACCAACTTATAACAAATAAACTAAATAATATGCCAACATCCCAATCAAGAACACTCAATTGGAAACCCTCCGAAGAGTTACCCAAAACAAAGAATATCATGATCTCATGGAACCAATATATTTCATAAAACGTTCAGATCCAAGCACCCAAGTTATATAGGATGATGAATAGAGAGAATGAAACAAAATGAACAGTGTATCCCTCAGTAGACAGTAATAAGAAAACCACACAAAACATCCAGAACCAAAATGGCAATCAACACACACGTGCACACATGCCCGTGCGTGCACAAACATGTAGAGAGAGAGAGCAAAAACAAAAACAAAAAAATAATTTAGACATGGCCAAAACTGGAGATTACATAAATTATACATGGAAAACTCCTAATTTGAAAGATGATGGATAATTCATAGAGCATACACAGGGAGGGGAAGAAGGGGGAAGGGGTGTGGAGGGGAAGAGAGAGCAAAAATAACAAAATCATCCACACATGGCAGAAACTGGTGATTGCATAAAGCATCTACGGTAAAAATCCCAAATTGAAATAGGATAGATAATTTTTTAAAAAAACTTTTTTTTCTTTCTAATGAGTAGGATAGATAATTCACACAGCATCGATAACTTCATCTATTTCATGAATCCTGGGGGGAAGAGGATTCGTGTAGCTAAGTCCAAATAGTGGGGATTCGGCTCAGATGATTATGATGCTGATAATGATGATCAATAACTTCATTACCTACCCATACACAACGAGCACACGTGCACCCCCATCACAAGCATAACCACAGAAAGAGAGAGAGAGAGAGAGAGAGAGAGAGAGAGAGAGAGCAAATCAAAGATGTAATTTTTACGATGCAGAAATTAAAGTGTTCCCTAGAACATTCAGAATCTAGATGGCTAATTATTCAGCGAGAAAGAAAGAGACATGTAAATGTACCTGGTGCTCTGAAGGTTGCCATATCCCTCAGACAAATAAAATTGAGCGTCAGATCCTGCAACTTCATTAATGGTGTCAATGTCCAATACCCAGCTCTGCTCTTCCATCCTGTAAACAATCAGTTAGTGGAGAAAACAAATAACAGAATGTCAGCAAAAAAGGAAACAAGACTATTCGCCTAAAAACCAGAGAAAAGGACATGGAAACCCTAAATCACCTTAGAGCCAGCAAAAATCCCTATCAATGGCGCCCCTTTGCCCCAAACAACAAGAACAAAGGAAGTAAAAATCACCTTCAAAATAACCAGAAGAAACCACAATCTAGGGCAATACTTGCCGAAAAATTGAATAATAAATCAAAATCTAAGGCACTGAGAAGCCCTAATTTAGGTTCCCCCAAGCTTGTGCGAGAAGAAAACCCTCATTCGGTCGAGAGATGAGGAATTGCAAAGAAGGTTAGGGTTTCAGGTTTCACTATTTGTACGGAACAGAGTAGCGATAAAAAAGGATTTGGAAAGCAGTGAATAAAGGGGTGTTTGTTGCAAGGCCACGAGGCTAAATAAATTTTCCCCGCGTTTTTTCTGTGGCTAAGGGTAAGAAAGTAATTTTCACACTTTTTTTTTAGTTTTTTTTCTTGACTCATTGGGAATTACTCAAAAGTTTGACGAAAGTTTGGTCTTTGGAGCTTCGACTTCGGCATGTTCAAAATTATTATTCTACCCTTTTTGTGCTCATCAAAAAAGGGCAGAAGACCTTTTTGATTTGGACACGGATTCTGTTAATCCATGTAAAAATGAGTCAGTTCTTAAAAGTCTATTTTTGAGATGATTTTTTAGAAATTATCGCTCATGTACTCATATTTTAAAGAAATAGGGAAAAAAATTTAATTTTTTAAAAGCTCGTCCACACTTTTTTTTTTACAAATTTTAGCTTTTTTCTTTTTTAATGAAACTACCTTTACAGTAGTCTTTGTACCATAAACAAATATTACGATATTAAAAGTATCGTAATAAGCATTACGACATTAAGAGTATTGTAATGAGCGTTATGGTATTGTGAGTACAATAGTGCTCTTTTTGGTATGAAATAAATGTTCCATGACATCGTTGCTTGAAAAAAATGCTCGACAGAATTGTAGAGAGAGAATATAGATGAGTCATTTTGCACCAAAAATTCTATATTTTCTCTACTAAATACTGCTCAATGAAGTGGGGTCCAACCAAAATCGTTATTATCTTCCAACTTTTATGAGGGGATGATTTCCAAGAGCCTTTTTCATAACAAAACCCTCCCATTGATAGCAACAAAATGCAAGAGAGTGAACCCGTCGTGTCAATGCAAGGGTTCTCCATTATCCTTTTCATGTCTTCCAACTTTCCATCCAACACCTCCTTAAGGAACTGCATGTGCTCCCCACATAATGATATATGTAACATCTCCTCTATATCAAAAAAAGCATTACGGTACACTTAGTACTGTAATGATGTTCAACTCCATTACGATCTTTTTATGACTGTAGAGCATTTAAAGAGCATTACAGTATTAAAAGTATCGTAATGCTCATTACGGTACTATTAATACTGTAATGCTTTTTACGGTACAATGACAATCGTAAAGGGTAGTTTTGTCAAAAAAATGTCAAAATTCATGAAAAAAGGTGTGGGAGAGGTTTTGAGAAGTTTGAGGTTTTTTTTCCAATTTCCTTAAAATATAGGTATAGTAGCCATAATTTCTCATGATTTTCTTACCTAATTTTTAAGGACATGTCATTTCTAACATGCAGATCATGAATACAAATAATAAATATATTTTAAAAATAATAATTCTATTAAAAAAATATTTGAGCTTTAGTTTCAATTATTTTTAGATGGATAACTTATTTGCAATCATTATGTTTTATACCTCGGGGACCGCAAACGTAGAAATGCCGTTCCCGCCATATGAAACAATTTTCCTTTTGATTTTTTTGGATCATAAAATCATTATTTCTCTCTATTATAGTGAAATTCCCAAATCCCTTTGAATTTTGAAATTAACACAACTGAGAATTTTGTATTTGGCGTCTCCTTGTACTTTGGAAGTAAGGTGTACCTCTAAAAAATGTTTAAAGATGGTGTTTCAATGTTGAAAAGCCCATGATGATTTGAAAATCTATTTTATTCCTAGTCATAAAATTTAAATTTCCAAAACTGGTAAAAATCGAGCAAATCTATAAACACTTAAAAATAGATAGTCTAAATAACTTATTACAATATGCACTTTCTTCGTATCTACATATCTCGAAATTGAGATGATCAATTAGAGGATTCTCTAATGTCGAAACACTCTTCCAGATGATATTTTTAGGTGCACCTTACTTAAATAGTATTATATAAACTTTTTTCTAAGATCAAACCTCTGAAGTCGATAATTATCATTTTTCAGATGATAACATTTTACCATGTCTTCTACCCATTAAATGTATATGACCATGAGTTGGAATAGTTGAAGGAGGGTAATGTGTTAAATTGTTTAAAAGTTAAATATATTTTAATATTTTTCTTTTGCGACCCCTGCCCCACTCAAAAAAAAATTAGAAAAAATTGGAATATTTTTTATAGTATTAAGACTCTTCTCCTCAACACTTGGTTCTATCCTCTCAACCACCCAGGACCATTCTCCAATTCCAAACGTACACATGTATTGGTTTATTGTACTTGAGGGTTTATTGTGCATCTCTAATATGAAAATTTACAATAAATGTTACTGTGCACACACAATGTACAAATTGCCATACAGACAGTATGGTAAACGCCATCTCAACCGTCCATAGTCAACAAATGATGGCTGGGAATGCTATTTAATTAAAAAAAGAAAAAATGTGTATGCTCTGTTGTATACTTTCCCTTTAGTTTAAACTTTTATTTAGTGCTATGTATGAGGACAAATTGGAAATTCCCCTGTACAAGTTGGGCGAACCTGATGAATGTTTTGGCCATTAAAAAAAAATCCAAGAGCACGAATAAGACCCGTTTGTCTTTTACCATACTGTTGGTTCGCCTACTCAGTAAACATATGATAAACATCACGTGAGTTTTGCTACTTTACTTAGCAGCCATGCTTTTCATTATGCGTTGAAGATTCAAAGGAGGGGATTATCCTTTAGGTAAATATGTTTCTACTGGGCATTCAAAAGTTTTTTTTTTTTTTTGGTAACAAACAACAACAAAAACAAACAAATAATAAACCTTTGGAATCATCGAACATGGCTTGATGAATAAATTTCATGATTTATAGGATAAATGTTTGGATCAATGAATATGTTAGTAAGAGCCAAGAAGATTTAGAAAAATTCAACATTTTCGTGTAGATGATGTGAAACGGGTATTGAACATTCTCAATAAACGTTTAGCAATGAATTTATTTTTTTCCTAATACCTAATAATAAGTTTTCAATCCATTGTAATTATTATTTTTCTTTGAAAAATAAAGAAAGAAATATGTTTTGGATATTCAACTCGGAATGTACTTATTATCAGCATTGTTCTAAAATTAATTATCAAAAATTTTCTTCTAAAATTTGTCAGGATTTCGTTTTAGTTTAACATATAAAAAAAAAGATAAAATTTGATAACATTAAAAAAAAAATCAAAATAAAATTTGATCAAGAGCTGAAATATGGGTTCTAGGATGAAATTCAAATTTGGATTAAATTTTATTATAATAAAAAAAATGAATGATTTGATACAATGGTTGTATAGTAGTATAATGCAACCACACATCTAAAAAATAATGTTTTTGACATTTGTATAACCCCAAATTTTGCACATGCATTATCTTCATCCTCGTACTCAATCATAAGGAAAAAAATAAAAAATCAATTTGCATCATAGATATGGTCAAAATTAATACCCTCCAACAATGAATCTCAACTATCCATCTAATGAGTTTCAAAATCTAGGCCCTAACAATTTCAAAATCACTTTTTTTCTTTTTTAGCATTGTTAATCTAACGATGATAACACTATATAAAAAATTTGGGAATAAATAAATCCTTATGAGGCCTATATCTAATCATCTCACTAAAATGGACAACTTATATTAATTGGACCATAAAAACACTTTCTAAGACATTTTTTCAAATTTTTATTTTTTGTGATTGTTCTTTAGAATGAAAGCAATGTCCATTTAAAAATTTGTGTGAAACAAATGTCTCTAACGGGGTTTTCGAAAATGGTTGCATCATACTACCATACAACCATTGCATGAAATCATTCCCCAATAAAAAATTAAAAAGAAGTGTTCCCAAAAATATTTTCACGCGTAACAAACGTGCCCATAAAGAGAATGAATTCCTTGAAAAGACTATGGCTTTTTCATTCCAAAACCACCAAAAAAATTTGGACTACAAGAAAAGCATCGAAGTGATACCCTAAATATAACAGTTTTTGGATGTCAAGGCCTTGAAAATATTGTATTTTGTAGCATTTTTTTGGGTGTTTGCAGGTTGAGCAAATTTGCATTATTTATGAAATTTTCATTTCATAGAGAGTGATAATAGATTTTCATGCCATTGTAGTGCATTTTTTAGTGGAGTTTTGAAATGCAACTTTACTTTTAATCCTAAAACCCAAGCTTTGCACTAACTGCACCTTCATATGATGAGGGACAATAGTACAATCCATGCGATTGAACAGAATGCATGATCACGAGGATTATCACCGTCCAATAAATGATTGGTTGTCAATGTAGATAGATTTAGAGGTCTATAACATGCCAATACCCCATCTTTCCAATAATGGGTGAAAATCCAAATTTGTGTTAGATCGCTAGATCGTCTATTTAAATGGTGGTCTAAAAAAATATAAAAAATAAAAAGCACCCAAATTTAAAATAAGAATCTGATAGGGGTTCCATAAAATATACCAAGACTTCGTGATGCTCAATAACACATACCTGGCCACTTATATTTACATCGGATGGCTCAGTGCAACTGTAACCTTTTGTACCAAGATAAACGGCTTTATTGCATACTTTCTGTATATTTTCCTATCAAACATTTAGCTATCATTCATTGAATTTTCAATAAATTATTTACTTTCTTTTTCCTTTTTACAGTAAAATAAAAGAAAAATCTTTACTTTTATGAACTTTCCATCATTGACCATGCTTGGCAACTACCAATAGTAGCCACTGAACTTTGAATATGTCCCCATTGCACTTCTTTTTGGCCCAAAAAGTTAAGACTTCTTTTTCTTGAAGTGTTTACAGTCAATGATATATCCTTTGGCCCTTACTTTTTCACATATTTCATTATCAATCTGTCTCTTCATAATATCTTGAAATGACCCACTTGCGTGTAATTCATGAGGAATAGTTAAAGCATGATTCCTCAAATAATATATAAGAAACTTCTCAAAATTAATCAAATGATAAAATGATCAAAATCAATCTCCACTCTATTGGCTAGGATAACTTTTGATGAATTCCCTCTGTTCTATTGAAATATTTAATTTGAGGGTGTATACTAAGCTCTTGTGGGAGTATGTTGTACACTTACACCCTCGGGTAGAAAACTTGGGAATACCTAGTAGCTCTTCGTTACTAATATTGAACATTGTGTTTCTTATTTATAATGAGGAAAAATTAAGGGCATTTTTATCATTTAGTTGGGCTTCTGGGGGGTCAAATTATTAAAATGCCATTAATTGATCATCATTCCCAATATAGAACAAAGGCATTTTGGCTTTTTCTTTTTATTTTTTATTTCGAGGAGGTATTTAATTGAATTGAGAAGGAAAAATTAACCCTTCATTACGTCAATAAGGATAATTTGACCCCTTTTACGAACTTTTTGTACAACCTCAAATATACAACTTTAATTTTATATTTTTATTTTAAAAATAACAGAGTCGGGTGAGCCAGCTCTCAAATTCAACCGATCCCACTCGAAACCCAGTGGAGAACTCATTCAACCTACCGGTTCTATTTTAAAGACACTAATTTTAACAAACCATGGCAAGGCGCAACTCCTTTATGTGCGATTCCTTTGTATGGGTTGTCATTCCTACTACAAGTCTACAAGTAGGTAGGGCTGGCAATGGACCTGACCCAAAAGGTCGGGTTTTAAAACCTGGACTCGAATACTATTTGGGTCCAAATCCAGACCTGGTGCCACTCCTAAAAGTAAAGGACCTTCACCGTTGGTCTACAAAAAATAAAATAAAATAAGGAAGGAAAATAAAAGAAAAGAGAGGAAGCAAGCTTGCAATGTGAAATATGTCATAGTTTGGAATGGTTCTTGTCCATCATTTGTCATTCCATAAGATGTTGTAGATTGCATGTAGCGTATAATCAATAGACCATGTGCATATGTGATGCACAATTCTTATTTGCACGCAATGTATGCGAGTGTTTTGCAGCAATCTTGATTATACGACCTTTATTCTTTAGGGGAGTGATTTTATACAAAGGTTTCATATTGGGGATATTTGTTTGACCCTTTTAAGTACACACTCTTTACATCTTGATGAATAGCCTCAAAAAATGAAAACTCATCCTAAAAATGGGATGGATAAATTTGATTTAGGGGAATTTTTTCTCCAAATTTTGTAGTCATACTCCCCTTCTTTTTATCATTAAAGAAAAGTATTGGGGACCCCTATCACGAGTCCAAATCGGTTTTCCATCGATTTAGGATATAAAAAATCCATCTTTTTACTGCAGGCAAAAAAAATATTTCAAACACTTTTCTAATACCGTGAACTTTTTAAAAAAAAATTTTAAAAAATTCAAGCACTTTGCTCATTTATTCTACAAAATCCTTTAATTTCAACAAAATCATGAATTAATTTCAGTGGGTGGAGCTTAGACCCTCATTTCTAATCATGGCGGTTCTTGGCATCTCACGTGTGGACCCCTCCATATTTTGTGTCCAACACTGAACATCTTGACTTCGATTGCCAACCGTCTGTTCTCCTTCACTTTCATTATTCGTATCCATGATAGCTTTTTGGATCACATGATATCAGCAAGAGCCACGTTTTATTGTGCCCTTTCAATAAAACAATGGCCAAAGCGAAGATGGGGCATCCATGTCCCCACCTTTTATCGTTCACATTCACAACAGGGATCGAGTTTTACCTTTTAAAACCACGGTAGGAATGAATCGGTTATACGAATCATGTCCCGTCATTCAGTTGTATCAAAAGTCATGCTCTTTTGAATTAAGATTCGATATAGATGTAGTAAAAATTTTATGCTAATTGTCAACTTAAAACAACTTATTCTTTTCTAATCAAGGCTTAGGATCGGCAATGGCGAAGTTAAATTTTTAGTCTTAACCCTAATTATAAAAATTTAAAGCTCAATAAATAGTGCAAACAGAGGAACTATATAAACACTTGGAAATCTTGATAATGGACAGTGCAGTAAATGTGTTAAGTATATAATAAGACTATTTACCTTTGGTATAAGGTGGTCACAATTAATCTTCATCATTGGATGTGAAATTGGGAGGTTGTATTTATTTCATTAACCGGGTTCAAAGTTCAAAATAAATTTTCTCAAACTTTATGACATACCCAAACTATTAGATTTCACATCGGATGGTTGTAAATAATTGTGACCTTCCTGTACCAAAAGAAAATATTAAATCCCTTTTCCATATCCACAATTTTTTTTGTCAATATGATAGTGTCTCATCTATGTAGAATAAGGCTCAAATGTACAAAAGTTTTTTCCTATACATATAGGATGATTATTTGAGCCGCTCAAGTCCTACAGCCCATGTACATAAAAAAGGGTGGACTCATTTTGGTCTCTTTTTTAGTGTATTATTTTCTGAATATTTTCCTTGTGCCCTTAGGTTCGACACACATCTCACCAAATTTTCGACTGAAAAAGATTTATAGAAAATACAAAATGAAAAAAATGAAATAATGTTGATACACACTAGTCGTTAAATGTGTCGTTATTATATCCGAACTACGGTTGGAGGACCATTTGCCTGTGACATTGCATGCTTGTGTTAGAAAGAAGAGAACAACTGTATATGGTGGGCCTATTCATAATGCATTTGCTTTTAGGAGTGGGGTCCACACTCTGTCATTAATGTTGATATATATATATATATATATATAAAAGATTGTTTACAATGATCTTTTATCTTTTATATATGGAAGTCACAATCATTTTTGTTCTTTAAATTTCAAAATGGGTAGTGGTAAGAATGTCATTGATTAGACACAATTTTTTTTAAAAAAAATATCTCGACATAACTTATCTCAAGCCATCCAATTAGACATCTAATGAGTAGAAATTATATCTATATAGAGAGACTCTGAGTAACTAGAAGACCACCCTTATTGTATAGGATTTGTTGAGAAATGTGCCCTTATTCTATAAGATTCGGTGAGGAATGTGTAGCATCCATAAAGAAAACATTTGTTGATGAATGTGGGCGTGTATTCGAATGGGGAAGAATCCCACACTTGCCCAAATTTGGACCACTTGCCTAAACACAAAGACCCTCACAACCGACATAACATAAAACATCTGCCCCGTCCAAAACACGTGCCTCCTACTCTACAATTAAATTTAGATTGATCGGATGATTTGGATAATATTGATTGGCAATGTCGGCATTTCGTTTCTTACTTATTTAGGGCTTAGGGCACCAAAACTAGTCATCCCCCCTTAATTTTGACTCACAATACATATTAAGTGATCACATTGCTTTGTAAAATAAGAAATGATTATTTCTAAAGTATGGTCCAAATGTGTAGTAGAAAAAGAATCAAAAATCAAATCTGAAATGCAATCGTGTTCGTCAGATCGACCCATATTCAATATGGACCGTTAAGCTTGCACTGTTCCATCGACCTATGGGCTCATAGGATCTTTTCCCTATATATATAATACAATAGTGAACTTCAAAGTTAGTATTCCATAATTATTCCATAAAATGTCTTTACAAATATAAAAATTATGTTAACAATGTTTTATTGTGTGCGAGTGAAAAAGTTTATATGGGGTATCAACCTTTATATTATAAAAATAAGGTGTATCGCAAACACTCATCGGAAAGTGGGAAAGGGGTTAGGGTCGTGGTGGTAGCATCCTGACATCTTAGTCACCACATTGTGGTATCCATTCCTACCATTAACACCGTCTTACTAATACTTTAAAAAAACTAACTCCTAATCTAATTGAAAAAATAGGTAGAGGCATGTTGTCCCCCCACCCCAAAAAAAAAAGAACCCACTGGAAAACCCTCCAATTGATCATATAGATATGATAAAAATGATTTAAATTCCAAAAATAGTCATATTGTAACACATTATCTGAACTTCCTATTTTAAAGATTTTCAATTGTTACTTCCTATTTTAAAGATTTTCAATTGTTTATAGATTTACTTACGTTTGCAACAATTTTTTTGCTTCAAATTTCATAATTAGAGATGAAAAGGGCACCCATATGTCTTATTGTATCAAATGACAAAAAAGTCCCTAGTTATTTATTACTATTCATCACTAGTGTGTTCCTTATTTGAGGAATAATTAAGGGTATTTGAGGAATAACTAAGGGGTTTTCATCGTTCTTCTGGGGCTTCTTGAGACTCAAATTACTAAAATGAAATTAGGGGTATTTGAGGAATAACTGGGGGTGTTTTCATCGTTCTATTGGGCTTCTTGAGACTCAAATTAGTAAAATGAAATTAGGGGTATTTGAGGAATAACTAGGGGTGTTTTCATCGTTCTATTTGAGGAATAACTAGGGGCTTCTTGAGACTCAAATTACTAAAATGATGCTGATTGCTTCTATTTTCAACACAGGAGGATAAATGCAATTTAGACTTGGGTGTGGTTTGCATAAGGTTGCAACCTTAAACAATTAAAGTAATATGCACCTCCAAATTTTATTATAAGATATAATTTTGATATAAAAAATTCCTATGATAGCTTAATTATCTATTTTCATCAGTAATTAAAAAAAAATTAAAATTCAAAAATAGCTCAAATAAAGTACATCTATAAACACATGAAAATCTTGAAAATAAACGGTCCAGTTAATGTGTTGCAATATACAATTTTTTTGGACTTAAAATATTTTTTTTATTT
>NW_006499435.1:1446080-1478224 GCF_000471905.2 Amborella trichopoda
CAAAAACAATTCAACAAAAACAATTCAATCATGGATTCAAAAAAATCGATCAAGTATTACAAAAAAATCTATCATGGATTCAAAAAAAAAAAAAAAAAAAAAAAAAAAAAAAAAAAAAAAAAAAAAAAAAAAAAAAAAAAAAAAAAAAAAACGTAAACGGACTCGCCGATTCATTGTTCGGACTCGCCGATTCCGTACAGTGAATCGGCGAGTCACTGTGCATAATCGTCCGGTTCTCTCTAGAACCGGATGATTTCCTATTTTTCAACCGATCTGGTCCCTTTTCGCGAATTCCGAGTCGAACCGGACGAGTCCGGTTCGACTCGGCGTTTTTTAAAACGCTGATTTCCATACATCTTGATCTCGAGATGATTATAGAAGATTTTTCAACATCAAAACAACATTTTCCATTGGATTTTTTAGGTGCACCTTGATTCTACTGTTTAATGTTGCAACTTTACATTAACTTTTTCTTTCAGAATTCTTTTAATCCTTTTGAGGAGTTACCTGATTGATATGAGAAAGAAAAAATAACACGTCAAAATGTTAGCAGAAATAATTCGACGCCTTCAATGATCTTGTAAGGGATTTATCCCCTTAAATAATATTTCCCAAATTTTTATACCAAAAACCCATACAACAGGGGAAAATAGAACATGAAGAGATAAAACCTACAAAACCTTTGGTCCTATCTCTACCAGAAAGTCCCATTAAACCTGTGTCTTCTCTCTCTCAGGCTCTTTCCTCTTATCTCCTCCATGCCTCCTCTTTCTTTCTCCATCTCTCTTCCCAAACTATTAGAGCATAACAAGCAATTTGACAATTATCACCATGTTTTTTTTGGTGAAACACTTCTCTAATCTATGCATATTAGTTTATTTAATAAAAGGATATACTTGGGCTGACCTTGAATTTGCAGAGTTGTGTATTCTGTTCCGCACCTTTTCAGTGATTTCTTATATTGTCGCATTTATTTTCTCAATCTTGAGTGCTTTCATGGCCTTTTGTGAACACATTTTTAGAAGAGAGAGGAGGATTATTTTTAAGAGAACTTTTTTTTTTGGCAATAGAGTTATATGGAGTTTGTTTAAGAAGAAACCAATGTAGACGTCGAACTTTTGTAGAGAGAAACACCCATAGGAACTTTTGAAGGTTCTACACTCTGGATCACTAAATGAATATAGAAATGCTTAAAATGACTTAAAAGTCTAAAAAATAATGCATCTTAAATATGGTTATCTAGACCGTCAATTTTTTAGATTTTTGAATATTCGTAGATCCGCTAATCTGTTCAATTTTTAGAAATTTCTCGGATTACCTGAAAATAGGTTTTCAAGCTATCAGAGAGGATTTCAAGAGCAAAACTACATCCTTAAAAATTTTGAGGTGCACCTTACTTTGATTGTTTAATGTTGACACCTTAAAATATGAACTATTCAACGTGTCATTCGTTCATGGAAGCATATCTAAAATATCGATTGCTCTAATTAACAACTGTGTTCTTTGATGGGTTTTTTAATTAACTAAGAAATATGTGGAATTTTATGTTGTTCATCTCATTGTACCTCTTGATGAATTTCCCTTGAATTAAATGACGTAAGACTGAGCCCAACGTCTTCGTTTTGAAGGCGTCATTGCACCCTGTCTGGTGCATTTGTACGTCTGTAACAGAGGAGGCACGGCTTGGGGTTGCATGCGGCCACGGCCATACAAAATACTTTTTCATACATGAGGCAGTATACAACATGCACAACCTGTTTAAAACAGTAATTCACACAGTCCCAAGCCATCAGACGTGGAAAGTGATTGCTGAGATGCGTCGTACCTCCACCCTTATGTTAGAATTTTTGATGATTGGTTTCTAGGGCTTGGGGGGTCATTATTTATTGTGCATTCAATCTAGGCTATACTATTTCATAGGCCAGATGGCCCATATTGTCTTTTTCCATGCATCTGTGTGTTTTTTTTCATGCATCAGTTACGATCCCCGATCTATTCGAGCTCAAGGTGAGTGGGTCAAGCTCAAATCATGAGCTCAAGCGACTCTAACATGAAAAAGCCAAGCTTGAACAAGCCTGAGCTCGACTCGCAGACAGCTTCATAGAGAGCTCTATGACCTCAGATGAAGCAGCTACTGTGGGAGATGAAATATCGCGTTGGTAATCATATTTAAGGAAACCAAACTTTTAGTGAGTTTGCTTAAGTTTTGAACTAAGAAGTCTTTCTACTTAAAGGTATTTAAAACCTTGATTTACTTCTATTTTTCAAATAAAATCTAGAAATGGATCTACTTTTAAATAAGCCCTAGAACAAACAAGCTCGTTCAAACTCCAAAGTCTGGGGTGTAATGGGAATATAACGCCAGTGATGTCACTGGTATGTTACCAAATGCGGTATCAGGGTGTAATGGGAATATAAGGATTTGTGAATTGCAGTGTAAAGCTGTGCACATGTTAGATGCTTTCCCATGTCCCTTTTATATCGGTGTTCTAAAACTCGAGCGAATTAACTTGGACTCAGTGGAGGGCCTCGACGCCCTGCCAATACGAGTTCAAGGTACAGACTCGGGTATATTAAAAGCTCTTTAAAAGTTTTAAGTGTATTACTACTAAGGAACCAATAAATGTTGCATAAATGTATTTACGTGTGATTTTTATTTTTGGTAAATATTCCATATTAAATTTTATATTTTCCTTTTCTTGATCTTTTTTATCACATGTTATGATTATGTAGTCATTCTTTTCTATCTTTTGTAGACTTTTAATGTTGTTTATGACTTTTTTTTTTTTAATAAAGTTTTTTTTTATTTTACAGTTTTCAACCCCTTTTGGTCTTTTACATGACCTGGGAGAGTCACAAAGCTCAGGTCCAGGTTCCAACCCAGGTAGAGTAATTTTATCTGCAAGTATTTTGCATAGCCGCGGACACATGCAGCCACAGGCCCTTGTGCCACCCTGTTTTCGCAGTGCACTTGAGTTTTGGTGGGGATCCAATAAAGAAACAGTGTGGAATGGGATGGGGAAAGCAACTTAAGTCTCCAATTTCCATTTGTTCATTTAGTGTTTCTCTTTTATCTCAAGTTCGTGGAGCAATATGTCGGGCTCTTTGATTAGATGTACGTGTCAGATACCGTGTCTGGTCCACAAGGCTTGAATATAATTGAAATGAGAACGAGTTGGCTAATGAGATAGACCGAGAGAGACGATGAAGAATAGTATTGCATTGTCATTCTAAAAGAAGGCGTAGTAGTTAGTTTTGGGCTAATCATCTATTTTTTTATTCAAAGATTTACTATACATTTTAAGATTATTTATTTTTGGTATTAAGAGGTCAAAACCACTATTAGAATTACTTGGAGATATTTTATATGAATTTTGTTAGCTTGAAGTGCGTCGTACGATAAAACTTTTCTTTTGGACTTTAAACCCAGTCAAGGCAAGGCAAGGCAATTTATTCTAGTGATGATATTGAGATGGCAAGGCAAGAATTGAGGTCTGCTTTAAAAAAGAGGAAGTATCTGCTAATCTTGGATGACCTGTGGGCTCGGTTGGAACTTAAAGAAGTTGGAATTCCACCACAACATCGAGAATGGGAGTAAGATTATTGCGATCAGCCGAAGTCTCAATGTTTGTAGCGACATGGATGCCGAGCATAACTTGGAAATGAAAAAATGGTCTTTCGCTGAATCATGGGATTTCTTCCAATCGAAAGCCGGTCAACATTTTCGTTCTCCATTGATAAGGCCCAGGGCAGAAGCCATCCTTAAAAAGTGCGACGGGTTGGCCCTCGCGATCATCACTGTGGGACGCGCAATGGCAACAGGAAAAGAGCAGAGGAGTGGGAAGATGCAGAGCATCAATGGAAGAAATCAGCCTCCAGCCTCCGAGGTATGGTTCAAGATGTATTCAAGCCCTTGAAGTTCGGTTATGATAGATTAGATGATGATGAACTAAAGTCTGGCTTCTTATTTTGCGCCACATTCCCTGAAGACTACTCTATTAGTATCAATGAAATCGTAGATTACTACATTGTAGAAGGATTAGTAGATAGACTTGGTGAATTCCGAGCCACCTTGAATATGGTGCATGCTTTGGTCGGAGGCCTCAAGACTTCATGCATGCTATAAGGTGGTAATTCTGAAAATACTGTCAAGATGCATGACATGTTGCTCGAATTGGGAAGATGGATTATGTCCATAGAGTCTAAATACCAGCCTCAGTCCTTAGTGTGGTCCAGATCCGGACTGAGGAAGATGCCAGACGATGAGAAACAGCAAGAGTTATAAAGAGTTTCAATTATTGATACTCGTATTCGGCGACTTCCCCAGTTAACTCAGGAATACCCAAATCTTGTGATGTTGCTCCTTCGAGACAACTTTTCATTAAAGGTCATCCTGCCGAACAATTTATTTGAATGCATACAAGCCCTTCGAGTTCTTGATCTCTATAAATCACAAGTAACATCTCTACCATCTTCCCTGTCACACTTGGTAGACCTCCGAGTACTCTGACTGGGGAATGCTTGAATCTACCAGCAACAATTGGAGAGCTCCAGCAACCTCAAGTGCTGTACCTGCCATATTGTTGGAAGATCAAAGAACTTCCTGTCGGATTCTGGAATTTGGTTAATTTAAGACACCTACATCTATCAGAAACATGGTCCCTTGTGAAAATCCCCCCTTGTGTACCTGGTGGTTTCCCGAATTTAGAAGAGTTGCTCTTGAGAAATAGCAAAGTTTCACACGAAACAGAGAGTTGGTGGAGGATGTGGGAGTTGAACTGCTTAACCACCATTGATGTTTACAGGATAGGGTTAATGGTCTCTGAGGATTGGCTTATGAAGATTCGTAGGGGCGTACGGGATTTGCTCTTAGATCATTGCTTTCTTCCTGATGATGCCTTCATTGCCCTAGAAGAGTTTCAGAACATACAACGCTTCTCTCGTATGCTGCCCGTGTTGGAAACGATTCGCCATTCATGTCACAAACCATCTACGAATAGATTCTTCTTATGAAATGCAGAGTTTGGTGGTGGCTGAGCATGCCAAAGCTGACATGTTTCAAAGCATAGAGGGTCTGGAACTTCGATCTATGGTATTGAATCAGATATGCCTTGGGGTTCCTCCATGTCCAAATTGCTGATTCTCTTCCCAAACGGTGTTGTCCATCTCTTAAAAAATTTACGTCACATGAGTGTCTGGGAATGAGAAGGATTGGAAGAGATTATGGAAGTTGGGGAGGGAGAAAATGATGCACTTCCAAGATTGGGAGTGTTAATTTTATCGAAGCCACCCAAGCTGAAGATCATATGTGACCGTGCCATGAACTGGCCATTGTTCGAGTGGTTGGACATCTGCGAATACCCGAAGTTAAAGAAACTCTCCTTCATATCTGGCAGCATTGTTGCAGAGAGGGAGTGGTGGGAAGCTCTGGAGTGGGAAGACCAAAACATCGCAAACTCCCTTCCTCAACCTCGATTCGACAGGAGAAGATGAGCTTACAGAGGAGAAGGTGACAATTAACGTGCGATCATGTAGTAGTAAAAGGGGGTATGTGTAAGACCAAGGAAGAGGGTAAGAGTAAGATAGATCTAGCATCGTGGTTGGTTTCTAAGAGCAACTAAATGGCTGTGCATCAAAACTTGGCTGTGTTCGATTGGGACTCATCCGAGTTACATGGACTTAGGAGATTACCGAGGCAGGACCGGCTGAGTCTCGGATGTTTTCGATATGTTATGTTTTCTCGGGATTCAGGCTCGGTCTAGTTCGAGCTGCCTAACTTACACTCGGGACCTGAGCGAATCCTGACCAGTATCCTTGTTGTAAGCCATAGCTAAATGAACCATAAGCAAGGTTTTGGCTTCCCAGACCTGAAAGGTCTGGTCAAGGTCAGGTGCACACGGACCCAACCTGTTGGGTCCAATTTCTAGGTCTAGAACTGAACCCAGTCAGGTTGATTTGTTGGGTCCATTAGTCGACCCGACCCATTACCCACCTGGCCACCTCTTTGGGGAACGATATTCTCTCAAATGGTTACTGAGTTTGTCCTTCTAAATCTCTCCTCTTCCTCTCTGTCACAATCTATTACTTCGATCAGCGTTGAGAAATTATGCTATTTATAATAAATTTATTTAACTATTTGTTAATGAAAGATGGGATTAGTGGTGCCTTCCTCTTTGAAAATTTCATATATTTCTTACTGATTTTTTTTTCTCTATGTTTGCTTCTATTTTTACTTAGTTTCAGCGATATGAGAATGAATATTTGCGTCCATTAGGATACGAGGGAAACCTTTACATATGCATCACCCATGTACTAAACATCTGCGATTGCAATTCTTCAATTATTTCATTTGATTGGACGGCTAAGATAACTTTAGTTATAAAATGACAACTTAAGCTTCTAAAGGTATGGTCTTACTTAAATGGGAGTATTTTAATTTTATTCTTTTCTTAACAAATCTTGAGATAAAATTTGGGACGTACCATCTTCTTCTCAAGCCTAATAAAAATAAAAAAATATTGTTTTTATTAAAAAAACCAAAATACCCTTATCACTTACAGCTGTATTTGGTCATTTTGTCTTTAGGCAGAAGATGCTCCTCTACAATAGAATACAATATTGAATTAGTCTGAACTGCAGACAACTTCGTAAAGAGATCTACACCCTAGAATTTCATGTGAAGTAGCAATATGTAGGTGATACAATATACTGAACATTTGTTTTGTAGAAAAGGTGGCTGCCATGCCGAAGCCCCATCTTCCACAAAGTTTTGAAGCTGCTGATTTCATGGGTTACATGGAATTAGCAGCGGCCAAAAACATATTGTGAATTGATATTGTTCTTTCAAGCCCCTAGAAATGGTAACTTCCATATGGTGGTCCCACTATTGTATAACTTCCATATGGCCCTTAGAAGTGGTAACTTCTATAGGTCGCTCGTGAAAGTGGCAACATCCACGAAACAAACACACCTTTAAATAGACAACACGATTAGTAAATTTGCTTTAGGTTTGAACTTTGAACCTCTCAATTTAACGTATTTAATAATACCGTGGATCACTTTGCCATCAAATTTAGAAATGCCCCTACCCTTAACCGATCCAATTAATTTCACATTATTCTATGGATCTATTTTGGTGAGTTTGTTGGCACATCTATCCCCTCCAACTAAAAATATATGTTAGATAGGAAAGAGCTGGGATAGCCCATATATATATATATATATATATGAAAGAGCTGGGATAGCCCACTAGCTCATATGAACATAGGAGCCCAATAGCTCAGATTGAATCTGGGCCGATCTGACTATCACGAATATCCGGTAGTGTTTGAATTTTAATATTTTTTCATAAAAAATAGTTGGATCTTCAAAAAATATCAAAAAAATATTTTACATGAAATAAATTGACCAAAATACCCCCAAAAAGTTTCAGGGGTATTTTGATCATTTTATTTTACTCAAATAATTTTTTAATATTTTTATTAAGTGCGCCTTGATGAGAATAACACACGTCTAAAATTCAAGTGATTTTGATTTGTATAAAAAAAATTAAAATTCAAACATGAAATGAAGTTGTGACCGTCAGATCGGTTCAGATTCAATATGGGTCATTGGGTTCATATGAGTTAGTGGGCTAATCCCAGCTTTTTCCATATATATATATCTATATATATGGAAAAATCTTCTCAATGCCTATAGCTTAAAATGAACATTGATTTCACCTACTCTCATCACTGTTAAAAGTTCATCACACAACACGATTGTCTGCTAGTGTTTTATTTTTCATTTTTTTTCTACAAATCGGAATGATTTGAAATTTGGAGCATGTGTATATCTTAGTGAGGCGCACCTAATATCATAATTTAACTTGGCCATTAGATGTGAAATTGGATAACTACATTTATTCCATTGACCAAGTTCAAACTTCAAAATAATTGATACATCTAAGCTATCAAATTTCACATCGGATGGTTATAATTACTTGTGACCTCCTTGTACCACAAGTAAATGATCTCATTGTATACAATCCCAAAATAAAAAAGTGACCTGGTAGTTGTCCCCCATTCCCACACACATAATCTGGCTGATGAAGTACATGCAAGTCTCCATATTATACTTCATAAAAACCTTTGAAATTCCAGCCATGGGTATTGGTTTGCCTTTCAAAGTGTACTAGAAGATGTAGTTTCCGTGTCAAAAATCTTATGATGACTTAAAATCTATTTCTACCTCTAATTATAAAATTGTAAGTTCTCAGATGAATAAGAATTATAAATACGCAAAAATGGACTGCCTAGAAAATGCGTGATATGCATTGTTTTTAGGATTTGAAATCCCCCTATTCTTTTTCAATATCCATGAATTTCGAAGTCGAGATGATCAATACGAAAGTTTTTTAATATCATTTTTGTTGGATTTTTGAGGTGCATCTTACTCAAGTTATAGATTAACACCTTATGTAAACCTTTTCCCATTCTAAATTATCCACTTTTCATGATTTAGGACCTCCAAATATATCGTTGAAGAATTGAAATGAATAGCTCACTAAGTTTGAAGTTCAAATCAAATTACTTTATTTTCTCGAACTTATGATCGTGGTGATCCACACGATAGAAGTCTTAGACCCAAAATCCATCTCCAAGATGGATTATGAAAGGTGGCACATTGAAATTGAAGAGTCAGGGGGTGCACCAAAACTCTTCCTTTCCAATCAAGTCATTAATATGTTAATTAGAAGTCAAATTGACTCAAATTGATCCTCTAAGTCTATTTTTTTAGAAAACAGTCTTGAGTCGCTAAAACCTTTTTCCATAGGGTGTGGTAGTTAAGCGACATGATTGGAACCCTAGACGTGAAGCTGAGGCTTTCACCACCCAAACCACCAGGACCAGAGAAACCCGCCATTGAGCTCCGAGGTATCTCCCTTCGATTCTCAGGTTCAATCTCTTTCTCTCTCTCTCTCTCTCTCTCTCTCACACACTTCGGTTACCAGACTCTCTCTCTCTGTAAACCTCACTTTTATTACTCTCTCTCTCTCTCTGCTATTTCTCTCGATCTCATCTCTCTGAACTATTGCCCACGATCTCATCTCTCTGAACTATTGCCGACGATCTTATCCTTCTTTCTCT
The DNA here is from genome assembly GCF_000471905.2 of Amborella trichopoda. Next base: position 1,455,209 of record NW_006499435.1, read on the forward strand.
CTCTCTCTCCCTCTCCGTAAATCATCTAGGTCGATCTCATCTTCTTGACATCTATAAGAAGTACAATAAAAGCTAAACTATTAATTAGAGAAGGGGAAACTTTTCGGTTGTTTGTTCTGGATTTTAAACTGGTCAATTTTTGCGCTATGGGATTTTGGTTATTAGGATCAACCAAATTACAGTGACATCCGATCCTTGCTTCTGTTAAAAAGAAATATATATGGGGAGGAAAAGGCACCAATTTTTGTACTTCGAGATAAACTGAGATTGACAAATTGAGACTGTTCGATATTGAGGAAAAGTAAAATGGATGAAATTATTGCTTGGCGATATCATGGATGCTTCCCTGTAATTATTTAGCAGCATTGTCTAATTTCATTGAATGATTTATGGAGAATCAAGAATTATATGATTTTGTTTCACAGCCACTGACAGACTCTTGGTATGCGGTACGGTTATATGAATTGATGATTTCTGAAACCAGAGACATAGGTTTTGGTCTAGATTTATAAATTCTCACTTACCATCGGCCTCTAACACATGGACATGTGTGGTTAGGTGTTTCTTTTTGAGACACCAAGGGCATAATACTATAAGATGCTTTAAAAACTTAGACATTTCTTCTATTGGCACCTCTAACCCTCATTCCCCCACTTTTAAATGGTGTGTATTTTTTCTATTGCCACCTGAACCCTCATTCTTGCACTTTTAAATGGTGTGTGGATGATGCCTGGAAGGCCAATTTTTAAGTTGGCCTTTTTGACTCATCTGTGTTAGAAAGGTGTATGTATCTTTATAGCATAGTTTGACCAACTTTAGAAACTATTGCATGTACCTGAGAATGGTAATTGAGCCCATACAACACAGAATGTCGGTGAAAAATGGTGTTCTTAATGATATCCATGGCGAATATCAAGTTCTCAGATAACAACATACTCAATTTTTTTTTTGTGAAAAATGGTGTTCTTAATGATATCCATGGCGAATATCAAGTTCTCAGATAACAACATCCTCCTTTTTTTTTTTTTGTCATATCTTCTGATATGGGGTTAGTTTGGACTAGTGAATTTTGATGGGGCAATCAACTATGACGTTTCTCTCATGTTTCTTGTTTCATATCTTCTAGTGTGGGGTTAGTTGGGTCAATTGAATTTTGATGGGGCAATCGACTATGAGGTTTCTCATGTTTCTTGTTTCATATATTCTGATATGGTGTTAGTTGGGTCAATTGAATTTTGATGGGGCAATCAACTATGGGGTTTCTCTATTTTCTTGTTTCATATCGTTTGATATGGTATTAGTTGGGTATACTGAATTTTAATTGGCATTCAACAATGGGGCAGGAGATGGAGATGGCCATCTTAGCCTTAGCTTATAGAACTCCCTCTGTTGCTTATTTCTATAATCCTTTGGTATTTAAGTTTTATGAGGGAGCAAGGGGAATGATTGGTTGCTGTCTGCTATTTTCTAGAAATATGACCATCTTGGAAGTGGAGAAGAGTAGTGTTGTTACAAAGGTGTTACATGAAGGTTTTCTAGAACAAGGCTAACATAAGAAGGCTTGATTTGCAGTGTTATAGCTGTTACAATGGCTAGCAACCACTATGCTCTAACAGTAGTGAATTTTCTGGCCAAGGGTGGAGCGAAGAGTAGGAGCCTTCATAAAAATGTTGAGTTCCCATTTTGCCATTGAGGTGCTGTCTCTACATGTTCTTGATGGCTGTTCTATTTGTTGAGTTTTATTATTGCTGGTATGAGCTATGACTAAAAAAAAAAAAAAAAGAAAACAACTAATATCTTTGATATAGAGTACTATCCTGTAATCTTTATTTGTTTATCTTATTTTTCATTTGATGTTTTCAGTTTACCTTTTGGACTGGGTTGGGAGAAGCGAGAGCCTGTTCGTCATGAGCAGTGAACTATGTTTGACTTTGGTATTGTAGTTCATGTTTTATAACTAATGGTAAATTGGTGTGTTATGGAACTTGAAAGTTTTCCCAAAGCATGTGCTGGCTTCACCTTCATTTTATTTTCTCCTTCACAGGAAACCTAATCCCTGAAATCGAATTTTCTATCCCAAACCCTAAGTATTTGAAGCGATAACCATGGATTCAATGGTTTCATCAGTCCTAGAAGAGATATGTATCCAAGGCACTGCTGGGTGCCCCTTAGCGAATTTATGGACTACTCTCCAGCCTTATCTCTCTAGGGTAGGTCTGCATCTATGTGATGGAGTAAAGCAAGTGATATGGAAAGGTGTTCTCAATATTCCCGGGCTTGTGTTCAAGGCTAATGGCCAGTCTTTCAGTTCGAATGATCCTTCCATTCAGCAAGTTCAGGAATCTGAGAATCTTGGGTTGAGCATTGTGGCACCAGAGCATCTTAGAGATTGTTGTTTGGGGCTCTATGATTATAAGGCATCGGATGCTGGCCTTTCTTCGCGTCAGAGATTTATTCTCGAGAGACTTGCCAAGGCCAGGTTAGTCCATTTAATATTTTCCTTATTTTGGTTTCCTTTAAATTACTGTTACTTCACTCATGTAGAATTGGCTTTGGATGCTCATTTTTGATAGATTATCCTTAGTTAACATTAATTTGTTTGATACTTAAATAAGACAATTCTTTATTTACCATTGCCAGTATAAATTCAATTGACAATTGTAGCTATTGTTAAAATTATTAGCCAAAGAGGCTGAGGTTAGTTTAGTGAATTCAACCACGGAAGTTAAGTTGCTTGGACTAACTTTTGAGCACTGAAGGGGTTATGTAATTGTATTCAAGAAAGTGCAGTTGCAACATGTGAGCTAGGAATATGGAGAAATAGGGTGGGTTCCAAATTCCCTCAGAGAGGGTAGGAGAAGAAGAACAACATTCGGAATAGGAAGAAACAGGGTCTATGTTGTTTGCATTTGGGGCTTCATATTTTCAGTATAGATGAAATATTTTCGCAATAAATGCTTGCACATTATATGGATGAGAGGTAGGTTTTAGTAATGGAGGTTTGGAAGCTCAATGTCGCTTGAACGAATAAAGATACACAGGAGAATTTGCTGTATGGACTTAATGAGATACATGGGGTATCTCTGGTTCTTAATATGCAACATAGGATTAGCAAGTTTGTCAAGACTACATATTTTGTGCATCACACTTAGGAAAACTCTGATGAAAAGGTCAGGTGGGTGTATAAAGTGTTCCTGTTTCTCAAGTCCTCTTATTAAACTGGTTATGTATCCCCACTTTATTCCTTCACTGCATTACTAAATAAAATATATGACATATGACAAAAGAACTGCTGACCTTTTTTTTTTCTTCTTGCAGTGCACTCTTGTCAAACTTTGCCTCTAATTGTTTTTACAAATGCCATTTGATCTTATATTGCAGAACTAGTGGAATAACACAGAGTGAGCTCTCTAAAGAACTTCACAAGAATGGAAGTCAAATCTTTTATGATGTAAAGAGTCTTGAATGCCGAGGGTTGTTAGTGAGGCAGTCAACGGTTGTGAGAACTAAGGATACTGGTATGGAGGAGGAAAACAATCTGAAGGCTAGCGCTGTTGTCAATACCAACTTGATACATCTATCTCGTTATTCTAAGCATTTGAATTTGAGCTCCCAACAAAAAGTTGAGATTATGAGGCCAGATCCTTCAGAAGGTCTTCAAAACACAGATGGATGTAGTTTGACTGGAATAGTTGTTGAAGGAGGTGTCAAAGGCGATGTGCTCATAAAGGATTATTTACCTGCAATGAGAGCTGTTTGCGATTTACTTGAAGAAGCGAGTAATAATGTATGTTGCATGCCGATATTGTCGAATAATTGGTATCTTGATTGCATTTTTATGTTCCTTTCTTCTCTGTATTAAAAATGAGATTCTTTTGTCAAGGTCCTTGTTGTCTCAGATCTAAAAAGGGCTCTTGGTTACCGCATGACTTCAAAAGGGCATAGAACATGGCGTAAAGTAAGCCTAATAGTCTGGAAAATTGATGCATATATTTTTTGATGTGTTTTAAAGTTTGATGTGCATGCCAGTCTGCCACGTGCACGAGTTCTAATCTCCTTTTTAACACCACATTCACAGATATTTAAAATGCTGAAAAGCGCTCAACTCGTGGAGGATTTCCGTGCAGAAATTGATGGCAAGGTGTATTGTTTATTTTTTTTGACATCGGTTCTATACCTCTATCATATCTATTTCTTACTCACTGTTGTAGCTTCTTTCCGCTCCTTGTTTTGATGTTGCTAACATGGACATTGTTATATGTGTGACTGGTTTGTTTTGGTTCCCTTGCCCTGATTTCATGCTGAATTCTTCTTGTTTAGGATGCAGTAATTGTACTCTAATGTGGTTAGTGGCCTTTACTTTTATGTCACAGAAATGAAGTCCATGTTTCTAGGAAGTACAAAATACTCCAGAACTATCCCTTATCATTGCATGAGTGACTCGGTATTCCCAATAGAGTGAATTTGGCAGGCACTGTCCCCAATAATTCCTGTGCAATTTTTATACTTATTTGGTAATATTTGCTTTATCTGGTGAATTTCAAATCCCGGTATAGTGGCCATTATACATTCGACTTTAATGTCCTTTCTAAATGAGTGTCTTGGCACACTTCTTCATTCTCTGACCAAAGAACATTGTTTGCTGACAAGTATTAATTTATATACGCTTTGATTTTAGGAGAATATCGATGCTTTATTGACCTTAACTTTTTCTAACTTTCCATGTTGTTTTACTTTCTTTTCCCTATGCAAAAGACCTGGTTTAATTTTTGAATTGGGGGGACCTTGATTAGCTCCATTGTGAAGAACCATTTTCATTGTTTCTGATTTATTTGGTTGCTTTCCTGCAGGTGGTTCATTGCATACGATTAGCAAAGAAGTTTAAACCTAGTGCTCTTCAGCCAAATCCGACGCATTCTATAGGTGATGATTCTGATGTCAACCTTCCATCAAAGCGTCATATTTCGGAACAACTTGTAGAGCTTCCTATTGATAATCAAATGTATGATATGATTGATGCGGAAGGATCAACGGGATTGGTTGTTACAGAGGTTTGCATATTCCTCTACATGATGCTTTTTAATGTTAATATCAATATTTGGTCCAGTTTTAATGTTTCTCGGTTCTCAGCTGTCTGGTCGCTGGATTCTGTTGCGCATATCCCGCAACTAGATCTCAGTATGATTGCTGAGTTCAGGTTTATAATTTTGGTCACACAATTTTAAGAAAAATGTTTTACCGACTTAGTTCTGGTGACGGGATTCTATTGTAAATGGCTAATTTACCCCGGATCTGACAATTAATATTCTGGACAAGGGGGTAAGAGGGAATATATTTGGGGTAAAATAACTATTTCCTGAAAAAAATTGAGGGTCCGGGTTCTGTCCTGATATATCACATTTGTGGACCACCTGCATGATCTATGCTGGTCTCCAGGCACTGTCTTGATTTTTTGAGTTTTTTTCCCAAATCCTAGTTTTTTTTGCCGTGTTTATTCATTGATGTTCATCTCCGATGGGGTCTCTCATTCTGGAAGCATGGGGCCCTTTTAGTTTTTCATTTTGTTGGAGCTATCAAATCTGTCATATGTATCTGATTTCTGATGGCCATTTTCTTGTGATTTTCAGGTTCCATTGGGGATCTTTATTTTCCTTTTTGTATATTTATCTGTAGGCTTTGTTAACCTGCATATGCTGTATGTGAATGTTATCTTGATGTGTTTGCTGAAAATCATTGAAAATGACTTCTCTGACATTGATGAACAGATGTGGAAACGACTTGGGCTTAACAATAAGAAGAATCTCTATCGCCGTGTTAGTATGTGTAGGTTTGGAGTGCAGTTTCAGGATGAAAGTCATAAAAGGTCAATGCAATATCGAGCTTGGACATCAAGACACTTGAAACCTGGTTCTGATGGTCCTGTTAATGACAAAGCTATTGATGAAGGAAATGACCATTTGGGTGCTAGGTATTCTCAGATGGAGCTTGTTCTCCATGAGCAAGCATCTCCCAGGATCTCAATGCCGTATCCCAACCCAAGCGATGAATGCACAACTCATAACATGTCTATAGTGAAAACAGAAAATGTTGAATTTCATGATGTACATGAGAATTCGGGCGGTTGTGAAGGTGGTCAGATAAGCCATGAGATAAGAGATGCTCATATTAGAGATGATGATGTCGTGAGGCAGTTAGTTAGATCAAATCAGGCATCAAAAACTGCATCTTGTATTTCTTCAAAATCAGCAGAGCGTCGACCTGATCAGAGATATCCACGCCTTGCATTCAGGGCAGATGCAAGTGCTCAAAGGGAACAGAGGATACTGGAAAGATTAAAGGTCTTATCCGGAGCCACCTATATAAAATGTACCTGCATAATTTCTTCGCTTTCTTGCATCTTGAATGTAAATATATCCTGGAGTTGCTGAATTTATTAATTAGGGGTTGCTTTTGCGATAATTTTTTATTTTTTGACAAAAATTGACACTATTAAATAGAATTCCCTATCATAACAATCTTCCATGCTTGGGAAGCTGGGATAACTATTAAAACTTGATCCCTGAACTACAGCTACCCTTCTTTATGTCATTCATTGAGTTACATTCTGTGATTAACTCTCCTCATGAAGGTTGAGATTGTATAGTAGGTCTGTAGCTTTAGCATCCATCGGCTATGTCTTCCAATTTTGCTATTCATTGTGCACATAACACCACCTTGTTGGCACATCTTTTCACTTTCTAGGTACTTAATTGTGAAGTCTTTCTTACTTTTAGACAAGTTTTTGCCATTCGTTGCCACACTTAAGAGAATTGTTGCCTGCATTTGAAGGTCTTTTTCATGTAGTGTTTGGCAATTACACAAAAGTCTTCATAATTCTCGATACTTTTGACCAAGTACTGGTGACTTCAGGGAAGTTTAACATAAAAATGGGATCTTGTGGGAGGTCACTACTTGTTTAATGGGGCTTCATTTGGCTTGTGTGAATCCTATTTGGGGTTGGGGTTGGGGTTTGGAATGGGCTAATTTTTCAGCATGCATGGGTAGATTTATGAAGATAGTAGAGTGAGGGTGATCTGTTCAGAGTTAAGGTGATCAAAAGGCTGCTACAAGTTCAAATGATCCATGACACATTGTGTCTGTTTGCCTCTGATATACTGCAACTGAAGTGTGAAAGATGAATATTTTTCACAGATGGGACCTTGGAAAGAAGACTATTTATTTACCTATGCCTTCGAAGAAACTTTTTATAAGGTTTATCATGCTTGTGTTTTTGTATAGATTCCAGTTACGAAGATTATTCTGAGCACATGGCCTTTGGGTTTGCCAAAATTTTTTTTATTCAAATTTCAAATTAGAGGAACATGGTTTCTCTCTTTCTGGAGTTGTTATTAAGATGCACCTTTTAGCAAATGTGATAATCCTATTGTTATCTTCGTCTACTTAGAGTTTTGATACCTGTTTGGTGTTGTCTCTGGCAGGTTGAAAAATTTATTCCGACAGCTGAACTTCACAAGTGGCTTGGGGGTCTTGAAAAGGAGGAGAAAAGCACAACAATGGCCAGGAAGACTCTAACTCGTTCTTTGAAAAAGCTTCAGGAAAAGGGGCAGTGCAAATGTATAACTGTTGCCATACCTGTGGTAACTAACTGTAAACGTAGTCGTACAACTGAAGTTGTATTGCATCCTTCCATTGATTTATCACAACCTGGACTTATGGGTCAAATTCATGATAGGGTAAGGGAATTTGAAATGCAAAGTCGTTGTCAAGGATTGCAACGACTGAAGAGTGATGAACCGGTCCCATTGTTAAGTGGGGTTAAGAGGACAAAGCCCGTGGCTGTTGATAGTCAAGCTGTTAGGGTGGAAGCTATGCGTGTGAACGGATTTGTTCCTGGAAAGATGTTTCGTGCAAAATTGTTGCATAACTTTTTATGGGACTATGTAAGTAGCTTACCAGATTGGAATGATGCTTTGTACTCTTGCAAGAACGACCACAAAGATCCTAAAAGCACTTGCAAATTGTTTGAATTGGATGTTTCTGTCAGAGCAATGCCTATTGAGTTGTTTCTACAAGTCATAGGGTCTGTTGAGAAATTCGAAGATCTGATTGAGAGTTGCAGGCATAGGTTGTGCCTCTCTGACCTTCCTGAGAAGGAGTACAAGAGTCTCATGAATTCTCAAGCGACTGGGCGCCTTTCAAGGCTTATTGATATTTTACGCAGGTTGAAGGTATCATTTGCTTGTCTTTCTCAACCATGCATAATGATCCCAGTTGTTTAATTGATATTGTTATAAGGAAAGGTTTTTATACTTCCCCTACAACATAGAAGATATATACTTTCCCTCCTCCCCTCCATCCAGCCGTCCAATTTAGATCAAGTGAGCCACTGACCGTTTGATCTTTGATCGGACTCCTCAGAGTATTTTATTTTTAGTTTTTTTCTATAAATTGTATGAATATGAAATTTGGTAGTGCCATATTCTCAATGGGCACACCTAAAAAAAGGGTATTTTGGTCATTGTATTTTATTGAAAATATTTTTATTTTTTATTTTTTACAAGTGCGGGTTTAAGATAGGAGTGGACACCCAAAATTTGGTGTCAAAATATTTTGTAGAAAAAAATTAAAAATAAAATAGTTTAGAGACGTGACATTGTAATTGGGGCCATCTCAGTCGTCCATTCAGAATGGACGGTTGGATAGGGAGAAGTACATAAGTTTTATGCAGTAGGGGAAACATAGAAAGCTTGCCCATTGTTATAATCTAGTGTTTGTAATTCTTTTTGACTTCCATATCTGGTTCTGAATTGGTAATACTTCAACTTTAATTGGGAAGATTTTTCTAAAGGCTTATTGTGGGACCCTCATTTGTTATGATTTACTGAATATAAACTGCAAAGCTTCAAATAATGACTCAGTTGTTTATGTATCCAGAATGTGGTTTTGTTAGAGGTGCTGATTATACGTAAAGTTTTGGGGATGTGAATTCTTGGTTAAATTAGTCTTTTATGTTTTGTCCTCCTTAGGCTTCAGATTTTCATTGAGGTCTCGTATAATTAGTAGTTGTTGGATGTCTCCCAATATTCTATTGTATTAATATACAAAAGTCTGTTTATTATTATTATTATTATTATTTGTGATGAGTATGAAAATTCTCAAGGCGGATTGGTTTAAGGTGGCTTTTGCGGTAAATGAGAATCCTATTTGAAACTCTCCTATGCTGGTTTTGTCCACAGAATTTTTAAAATTTGCATCTCATCCTTATCATTCTACAATGTCAATGATACTTTTATCGTATACCACTTAGTCTGCAAATGTCTATAGATTTTTTTCATCTTTACCTATTTCTCACTTAAGAGATGCATTTTTGTGTCCTCTCAAATTGACAATTTCTTGCAGCTGCTTCAACTTGTGAACCAAGAACATAAAGGCGAGCTTGTAAAAATGGTTCCATATACTATTCTTACCCATGCCTTCGAGCTGAGACCTTACATTGAAGAGCCTTTAGCAAGAGCTGAACCATCCTTGGGGGTCAATTTGTATGTGCAAACAAGACAAGTCCGACATGATTTTATCCTCTCAAACAGAGATGCTGTTGATGCATATTGGAAAACTTTAGAGTACTGTTACTCTGCAGCAGATCCAATAGAAGCAGCGAAAGTTTTTCCTGGCTCTGCTGTTCCTGAGGTATTCATTCACTTATATTATTATACCATACTACCTGTTTGACTTCAAACCTCTGCTACCAGCGTCTCGCTGGGTCGATATCAACAATGGACGTTTGAGGAGTGTCCTTCCACTGCTCAAGTGAGGGAAGGGCACTTCGCAACAGTCCGAAGTAAAAAACAGACGGTTGAAGAGCTATATGATACTGTTTGAAGTCAAACAGGTACTAGAAGTTATAGACCCTGTTCTTAATCATCAACATTACTTTTACTTGTGGTTGATGTTTGTCATCGTCATCGTCATCATTATCATCGGAGCCTTTTGGGATTTTGGCTACATGAATTTTGGTCCGTCATTCTGCTCAATTACGGGCTACACCTTTAGTTAGACCATAAGTCGCCATATATGTTCTCACTATTTCGAACCATGTCCCATATCCTTTTGGGCCTACATGTGCGTGCATGCGTGTGTGAGAGAGAGAGACTGTCTATAATATATAAGGTACCACGTGATTTGGAGACCACGTGGTGCACACAAAGTATTATGAGTTTGTATTTCTGAAACTTCATATATTTAAACTTTGTATATAAACTTTATAAATATGTTACATGTATTCATACATGAATCATCTTATACATTCCCGTAGGTGCATGGTGTCTAGGATAAAACTTTGTAAGACCATTTTAAAGAACCATAGTTCAGGGGATCGAAACCTCAACCTAGCCATCAACCTCTTTAAAACAGAGTTTTACCAATTTTAGATTTGAAGATACGAAGCAAACCTGAGGAAATATATATACAATGTAATCCCGAGGGACCACATTACAAGGCAAACTTTCCACACTACCTACGGAAGCTTTAAATGGGGATGACTTGACCAAAAGCTGACAATGCCATCCATCAATAAGTCGTCAATAAATACTTTTTTGTTTTGGGAAAAGTTTATATAGAGTTCAGGATCTAAACAATCAAATTAGAGCTTACCTCAAAATTTTTACTAAAAGATGTAGTTTTGATGCCCAAATATCATCAAATTGATCATCTTGACATCATGATGCATGGACATGAGAAAAAACTGGATTTCAAGTTTTGAAAATGGTGCATCTTATAATGTATTTTTGGACTGACAATTTCAAGATTTTCAAGTTTTTATAGATCTGCATGATATACACTATTTTTGAAGCTTTAAATTTTATAATTAGAGATGAAAATATATTTTAAGGCTGCCACAAAAATTTTCAGTATGGAAACCATATTTCTTGACACTCTTTGAAGGTTGGCTCTAATTTGATTTGTTAGAGCCTCAGCTCTATACAAACTGCACCCTTTTGTTTTTTCCAACTTGCCCCGTATTTTTAAATTAAAAGACTATATCCTTTGATGTACAATGTAATCCTGAGGGACCACATTACAAGGCAAACTTTCCACACTACCTATGGAAGCCTTAAATGGGGATGACTTGACTAAAAGCTGACAATGCCATCCATCAATAAGTCGTCAATAAATACTTTTTTGTTTTGGGAAAAGTTTATATAGAGTTCAGGATCTAAACAATCAAATTAGAGCTTACCTCAAAATTTTTACTAGAAGATGTAGTTTTGATGCCCAAATATCATCAAATTGATCATCTTGACATCATGATGCATGGACATGAGAAAAAACTGGATTTCAAGTTTTGGAAATGGTGCATCTTATAATGTATTTTTGGACTGACAATTTCAAGATTTTCAAGTTTTCATAGATCTGCATGATGTACACTATTTTTGAAGCTTTAAATTTTATAATTAGAGATGAAAATATATTTTAAGGCTACCACAAAAATTTTCTATTTGGAAACCATATTTCTTGACACTATTTGAAGGTTGGCTCTAATTTGATTTGTTAGAGCCTCAGCTCTATACAAACTGCACCCTTTTGTTTTTTCCAACTGGCCCGTATGTTTAAATTAAAAGACTATATCCTTTGATGCTATAAAATCATTTGTTATATTAATAAGATATTTTATTTATTTTATAATTTCTTTTAAATAAGCACTTATAGAAAATGAATTTGATTTGTACTACTAGATATCAATTCTATTCCGAAGATTTAATAAAATGTCAATATTTTATTTAAGGGTGTAGTCGGTACAAGGTTGAGGCTCTAAACAATCAAACTAAGGCATACCTCTAAATAGTGCCGAAAGATGATATTTCAGAAGCAAAAATCTCGTGATTGGCCTGAAAATTTATTTTAATAAGCTAAATATTTTGTAAAATTATAATTAGAATAATTTTGTAATAATGGGAGTATAAATGAAAGAGTAGTTAAGATTGACGGTTGAGAAATACAAAAAAGAGAGCACTTTCGGTATTTTGGGTCGATAATCCAAGAAAATGGAGACATTGAGGGAGATGTCGCATATAGAATTAGAGCTGGGTGGACTAAGTGGAGATGTGCAACCAGAGTTTTATATGATCGCCACATACCAATGAAGCTGAAGGGGAAGTTCTATAGGACAGTTGTGATACCAGCTTTGCTTTATGGGACGGAATATTAGGCGGTCAAAAAATAACATATCCATAGGATGAGTGTAGCTGAGATGAGGATGTTGAGATGGATGGGTGGCAAGACAAGAAGGGATAAAATTCGAAATGAATACATTCGGGAGAACTTAGGTGTGGCTCCAATAGGCGATAAGATGAAAGAAAGTAGACTTAAGTGGCCGGGCCATATGCAACACAGACCTAGTATAACACCTATTAGGAGATGCGAGTTGGTCCAAGTATAAAGCTTAAAAAGAGCAATGTGTAGTGTCAAAAGACATGATTGGAAGTAATGAGAAAAGATATGGGGACTTACGGCCTTACTGAGGGTATGGCCCTTGATAGAGCATAATGTAGATTGAAATTCATGTAGCTGACTCGAAATATTTGAGAAAAGGCTTTGATGATGATGATGATGATGAATTGGAATAATTTTCAATTCATGAACACAATTCTAAACTATCAAATTCTGAAATATTTGGTTAATAATTTAGTTTACCATTGAATAAAAAATACAAACATCGGAAACTAATTTTAATATTTATTTTCAAAAAATATTAATTTCAAATCATTGTGGTTCCTTCCAATTAGTGGTGTAGAACTACTAGGTTTTAGACCACTTAGAGTCCTTGCAATGAGGGTCTGGAATGGTTTGTTTTGGACTGCCTTGAGTCTTTGTAATAAGTGATTTAGGACTAATAGTTAGGTGCTGTTTGGATTCTTTACGATATGCAGTTTGGAACTATTTTGGGGAAAAATAAAAAAATATGAAAAGTGGAACATGAGCCCAAATCCCCGTAGACTTATCACTTGAGAATGGGTTGGGGCCGTAGCGGTAGTACCAACTAGCCCTATGATGAAGTCTCTGACTCTATTCTCACCAAAGGGTAGGGGACCGAATCCCTGACTTACCTTTTTTTTTTTTTATACTGATTTACCCAAAAAAAAAAACACTCCATTCTCACCAAAGGGTAGGGCCCAAATCCCTAACTTACCCTTTTTTTTTTTCACTTTTTTACCCAAAAAAAAGTGGAACATGAGTGTAAGTGTAAAGTAACATTTATTAAAAGTTTAATTGATAAATCTAAATGAGTTTAAATTTATAATTATAAATTAAAAATTATATTTGAGAAATATCATTAATTAATGAAAAATTTATATAAAGTTGCAACCTTAAACTATTGAAGTAAGGTGCACCAAAAAAATCCTCTAGAAGAGAGTGTTTCGATAATGGAGAATCCACCAATCAATCATCTTGACTTCGAGTTGTGTGGATATAAAGAAAAGAATTTTAAGTCTTAAAAATGGTTCATCTTGTAACAAGTTATTTGGACCGTCTATTTTGAATATTTTAGATCTTTATAGATTTTCTTGATCCGTAACATTTTTAAAATTTTAGACTTCATAAATAGGGATAAAAATAGATTTTCAAGCTATCATAAGGTTTTTAAAAACAAGAACTACTTCTCCAAGCACATTTTAGAGGTGTGCCATAGTTCTAAAATATAAAGAGGGCGCCATATACGGACATCATCCTTAATTAATTAAAAAAATAAATTTAAATTATAACTACTTTATAGCATAGGGAATACATGGGTCACTCACGTTTTCAATTGTCTAATACTTTGCAAGAAAGTACTCTCATAAATAAAATGTCAAACTTTGAGTCTCAATTAACTGTTTGTGATGATGACATCACCTTATTAATAAAACTATTATTAATATCACTTATAGTTTTTGTTATTACAAAAACATCTAAAATTTTATTTTTTGGGAAAGTATTCAAAGAGAACATTTACTTTTAATACAAGCATGTCACAATTAATCTTATCCGTTAGATTTCAAATTGGGTGGTTGTGAGTGTGATTGACTAGACTCAAAGTTCAAAAAAAATATTGTCGAACTTTGTGACGCACCAAATCCATCCAATTTGACATATAATGACCAGTAGCAATAGTGACCTCCTTGTAAGAATGGTAAATGGCCTTATTGTATACAATCCCTATTTTTTACATGTAAACTTGTTTTTATGAAATTATTTTGTTATACCCAAAATAGGCCCACAAAGGTCAGGCTCTACGGATCTATTAGATCTGTAGTGCATATGACACTTCCCAGTTTGGGAAGAAGCACCCAAAAAGGGGCCACGTTTTGGTAGTGGTGCAAAAGGCAATGTTGTTATATGATCTCCATAACGGTGCAAACGCCACCACAATTTTGTAAGGTCATGTCGAGACTCTTGGTGATACTTGCATTTTTATGAAGTGCTAAAAACTTCAATGTTCTAACAAAACTGTAGCACCCAGTGCTACAGAAATGGAGAGCTGTGGATCTAATAGATCCTTTAGGGAGCGGCAGACGGTACAATTCTAATGGGATAGTAACAATGTTATTTTAGATATAATGAAAAATTTCGAGAAAAATAGATATGCACATAAAAATAAAAAAAATGGTATTTTGTAATTCAACAAATTATGAGGAATATTAGCGATAATTTCACTAAAATATTATTTTTTAGAGTATTAATAATTGTTTGTGAATCCCAGTAACATTTTGATTTAATAAGCTCCCAATTAGTATTTTTGTTTAAAGCCTAGGCATTACTGTTATTTCATTTTAATTTCTAATTAATTTTATTTATTACTTAAAAATATATAAGTTTTTACTCAATTACATTCAAATGCGTAATTACTTATATAGGATATCAAATTGTTACTCAAAAGCTAACACACATTAAAATTGTAATTTCATATTAATAGGAATTCTATTCACAATTTAAAATTAAGTTAACAGCATAAAAAAAAATAAAAGTAGAAAACGTAGTTTTCTAAACCATTTTTGGTGAACCTTTTATTTTACAACATTATTAAAACCATTACTATCTATTCTAAACATAATATCGATTGATGCTCCCTCAATACATACTCAAATTTTTAAACAATGGGTTTGTATATTGCAAAATTAAAATATCATCCCTACTTTTTTTTTAAAAAAATACTCCATACGTTCAAAAATGGAAACTAAAATTTACATAAAAATATCCTCAAAATGAGCTTTTAACATGGAGTAAATATATAATGTGCTACTGTAGGATCATTGTCACACAAATTTCACCATCTTGTTGAAATAAAGCGCCTTTACCGTCCGACAAATTGCATGGATGAAGATTTACGTTAATTGCTAATAAGACAAATAGAGCTACTAATTTTATTTTCTTGTCAATTAGCATTATTTTTATCTGAAAAGACAATAGATTTTTAATCATTTTGAATAATTTTTTTACCAATTTCTAATTTCTTCAAAGGGACTTCTTTGAAATAAATTTCATTTTATAATACAAAACTATATTTTAAGTAAATTTTAATTTGCATATTTTTATTAGTTTTTCTTTTAAAGGTTGAAATTTTTATATCATAGAATTAAATTTTTAATAATTGAAATATAACTAAATAAGTTCATTTTATGTTATGTTAGGGTACTCATACATATGAATATTTCTTTAATGTACTCAACATTTTTTAACACTCATTGCCCCTTGTTTGGTAATTGAAATTTTGAGTAAGAGCATTTTTCGTCATTAGGAGCGGTAGGATAGATATTTCTATAAGAAACATTCATTGCTCCATGTGGGTGATATCACACCTTATGTCGATGATGTTATCCTCCACTATAATTAATAAATGCTTCTCTTTCTACCAAGAATTTATACTTTACCTTTAATTAATTACTTAAAATACTCTTGGACAAAAAGTTACTACATGGTGGGGTAATGGCATCAAGTATCCAAAAATATTGAGTACCTTAAGGAAATAATCATATAGGGTATCAAGTATCCCAAAATATTGAGTACGTTAGGGAAATAATCATATATGTATGAGTTTCCTGACACAACTCAATTTTAAAAGACCAAATTCTTAAAATTTTAATTTATCATAATCATCATTATCATAGATTTTTTCCCAAAATTCTTAAA
The DNA here is from genome assembly GCF_000471905.2 of Amborella trichopoda. The sequence goes on from NW_006499435.1 coordinate 1,471,373, forward strand.
ATTTTAATTAATAAATTAAAATGTGTTTCATATTATAATTATGAATTAATTTTGTTCTATTAGTAAATTTTTTAATTTCTCCTTGAGTAAGAAATATTGCTCAGAATTATAAATTTTAGTTGACCTATAAAATTAAAGTTAATTCCTTTTTAATTTCCAAATGCTATGTAATTTCTCAAATTATATTGCTTACATTTTGGTGCTTTTAGCGAGCAAGTATCATATTTGTCTTCTCAAAAGTTTCAAATATTATTTAATCACTTAAATTTAAATGTTTAGATGTGGCTTCTTTGAGAGAGAGAGAGAGAGAGAGAGAGAGTGAGAGAGTAGAGAGAAATCAAGGACCATGTTCAACAAGAGTTATTGCTACAATAGACAAATCCACTATTTCTCTCCATTTAAATTAACTTAATACAAATGGATATGATTTTTCGTTAAATTAGACTATGGCCACTCAAGAAAAAATTTGCTATTGCTATCCAAGTAAACTAAAAAAGCACAAATGAATATGACTCTTTGGCGTAAATAAGACTATGCCCACTTAAAGAAAAGGGAGAGAAGAAAAAGAAACATAAGTCGTCCTCTTTAATTTACAGACAATTTGAGATCTAAAAACTCATAAAATGATTTCCTTACTTAATTTAAGAAGTTAGCTGTGTATTTGAGAAATCATGTCTATAAATGAGTTCTTTATTAATTCAAAACCAAATTTCTAATATATAACCAAAGTTTAGAAGGATAATCCTTTTTTAAAGTACCGATACCCAATATTTTTGATATAGGAGTTTTCTAGAAAAAGGGAAGTATTCCAAACTATGTTTAAAGGTAACCTATGATTTCACAGTATGCTTTAGTTAAATTTGCTCCTTAAAATAGTTATTTCTTAAAAAGAAGGTCCTTTGATGTAAGCCACCCATTATTTGGTTCCACAATCTACTAATTTATAAAAATCTCATCCATTTATTTAATTTTTTCACTAAGCCTATATCTCAACTCAAATTATGGAGGAGAAAAAAAAAAAGAAGACAAAACCTAATCTATTATCAACACTACCCCTTAATTCATGCATTTGATCACATTTATACCTTTAAGTCTCAAAAAAGTAAAAACGACTATGTCTACAGGAAATCAGGAATAGACAACTATTTATAAAACATTCAGGGAAAATTTAAACATTCAAAATATACTGGTGGAATCACCAATATTAGTTGGATAGAACATGGCAGCCAGGCAATAAACTGAAATAAATAAATATATAAAGTGGAAAGATAGAAAGATACAGATGGGAGAGTTTTGTTGTGATTTCTTCTCTGTTTTTTCCCTTTCAAGCTTTTGCATGGTACATTTCAGACCTCCATTCTGCATTATAAAACATTTATACATTTATAAAATGCTCTTAGAAAGTATTCGTGGGTATCTTTTATAATTTTGATATGGCACACGAGTCTAAAATAGAATATGACCATGAATCTCTATGAATAATTTTTAATTATACATCTTATTTTTAAAAAACAAATGACTTAAAACAAAGCGTGCAACTCATGTTCTATTGCTAGCAGTAACAAAAACACACAAACTCTCTAGCTGTAAAAAGTGAGAAACCAAGCAAACATTTCTTGACGTGTATTTGTGCCAAATACGAGACTACTCTTAGCCAGTGCATTTGTGTGTGTGCATGTGTGTAGTGTGCATGCAACGTAGCAAAAAATCTGCCAAGCAGAAGGATTGCATTTTAAGTTATTAAATTTTTGTTTTGGTAAATGGTAATATGAAATTGTTTCAGTATCAATGAAAAAATAGACGTAATTTCATTATCTACTGCAGCTTGTTGGTTCTTTGATTGCCTTGTCATATTATTTGAGGAACCTATTGTTGTATTGGCTGATATTTGTATTGACTGGTCACTATTTGCTTGAACTTTTTGATGTATATATTGCATTATAATCTTAAACAACAGAATTTTACCTGTTAGCCCTTCGCTTTGCTTTTTCACAAGTCTTTTTTTTCCCCTATTATTTTGGGTATTCATATTAAGCTTAGTTCTTCTTTTGCTACTTTTCAAGAAAAAAGAAAAGAAAAGAAAAAGTGAGCATGGTTCTTCTGACAGATGCTGGGTGCAGGTGCTTCGGGTATCTTATGATAGGAATAGGAAAGTCCGTCTCCAACCACTTCTGCATGATTCCAGGAAATCTGCAAAACGAAAGGTGTCCCATTTGATGAAAAGCGATATTGGCATTCATGCCTCTAAAAAGAAGAAAACCTCTGAGAATACTATGTCTAGATTGCCGTTGGTTCTTCCCAATTTAGCATCAAATGACTCAGCACCATCTGAAAAAGATGCAGAGAACCAAACAATTCAAAACTTCAGTCATGCTTTTCCACATGATCATGATGAATACAGGATTGATAATTCTATCAATGAAGATGAGGATATGGGTACTTTTATCAATCAGTTTACCCATTCAAAGCTGAAATCATCACGCAAAAAGAAATTTCAATGGTCAGATGGATCAGATAGGTAAGAAGAATTGGCATTCAATTGCAGTTCCCTTTCTATTTATGTGGGGGTCACCAATGTGATACATGTAATTTTCAAAATTAAAATGATTCCCTTATGCAAAACAGGCGCTTGGTGATCCAGTATGCAAGGTACCGTGTGGCTTTGGGTGCAAAATTTAATCGTGTTGACTGGACAACTATACCTGATTTACCTGCACCCCCAGACACTTGCAGAAGAAGAATGGCGATCTTAAGACAAAGCGGTTCAGTGAGAAGAGCTCTTATGAGTCTTTGTAATCTGCTTGCTGATCGATATGTCAAGCAGCTTAATGAGACTTCGGCAAGGGAAGTCACGGATGGTGCTGCTACTGAATTAGCCATTCATGAGTCAAATATTCATGAATTTCATTGGGATGATTTTGATGAACCAAGTGTTAAGTTGGCTGTGGAGGAAGTGATCAGGAGTAAAAAAATGAAGTTGGATGCTACTAAAAGAATTGGGCCCAAAAGCAGAGGAGATGTGGGTTATCTTCAAAAGAACGGAGATTCAGAGGCCCAAGAAGACAAAAGTAGCCAGTCTCGTGAGGTAGAAAGATGCTCTTCCATAGATTTGGCAAACAACTCTCTAAGCTCACAGGATCCCAAGGTCAACCTTGAGTTGGCTTCATCTTCCTATTCTAGAGATCAGGTCCAGAAATCTTCTGAGATATCACTTTCCAATTCCCAAATGGTTACAAAAGTTGGCCCAAATAGCAGTCCTTATCTAAAGTTTTTGCACAAACAAGAGATTCCAGCCAAAAAGTCAGAATGTGTATCGTTGGCAGTTGCCAATGCTGTGGAGCTCATAAAGCTAGTCTTCTTGAATTCCTCAGCCACAACTGAGGTTCCTAATTTGCTAGTGGATTCATTACGGCGCTTCAACGAAAAAGATATTTTTGCTGCCTTCAATTACCTCAAAGCACAGAAGTTTGTGGTATGCATTCCCCATACTTTCAAATGCAATAGTGCATGGATTTGACTTATGCAATAACTTAGCAAAAAAAGAAAAAGGACATATTCTAATAAAACTGCATTTTTCCTCGAGCATATAAATTCTAGATTTATAATAACCCCAATGCATTGAATTATCTAGCTGTAATGCCTGCTTTTCCGATTTGTTTGTGCTGATGCGAAAACTACTGTTATTGATGTATGGTCTCGTAAATTATTAATGATGGTGGTAGTTATCTGTACATCATTACAATAGGAGTGATCTCTATAGTTCATTATGCTCTGTACGTTTTATAACTGTTCCATTTCATAAGCAGGTCCCTGGCCGTGGCATTCGACCGTTTGTGCTCTCTCCGAAGTTCTTCCAAGATGCCTCTTCTTCTCCCTTTCCAGTCAGTACGGGACAAAGGTCAGCCAAATTTGCATCCTGGGTTAGTGAGAGAAAAGAAGATCTTTTGCAGGAAGGGGTTAATCTCCCTTCTGATATGCATTGTGGTGAGGTTTTCCACCTTTGTGCCCTTGTTTCCTCTGGGGAATTCTTCATTTTCCCAAAACTGCCGAACAAAGGTGTAGGAGATGCTGAAGGGATGCGTGCTTTGAAAAGAAAATCAAAAGGGGAAACACCATCTGATAGCGGAAGGTTTAAGAAGCTCAAACTTGCATCCAAAAAGCTAGGTGAACTTCGCCGAGAGAAAGGATTTCCTGGCATTAAGGTAGTCCTGAACAGTGTGATGATTCCAGCTGTGGAATCTCTAGAATTTTGTCTGGACAGTGCGAAACAGGAGAGTTCTTCCATGCACGTCGAGAACGAGCAATCCTTTTCAGGGTCTTGTTTTAGATCTGGTGCTTTTACTGAAGAGCTTCCTTCTAATGAGCCATTATGGGACTCAATGGCCAAATGTGCCAAACTGTTATCTTCACTGGTTTCTTCTCAACCTGAATGTGGTCCCATGGATCCTAAAACATTTGAAACCGTTTATTTTTCCATTCATAAAGCTGGTGAGGATGGATTGGATTTGGGAGAAGTTGATCAGCTTATAAGTGATGGTGGTAGGATATATATTCCTGTTCTCAGGTTCTCTTTTATTGCTGTTAAAAGATTACTAAGAACCCTTTCCTAATGGTCTGATCATGATTCATACATTTGATATGTTTTATGATTTTTTCTTTCCTTGGTCAGGCACAAAGATAACTCAGGTGATCTTGGATGTGCTACAAGTACACAGGCTAGTTGTAAAGGTATGACCTAGTGAGGCCTTAATTCTATTGGATTTTTGATACTTGATTTTACTTGTCATATTAAAGTTTCCTACTAGTTACTTACGATCTTTTTTCCTGTATTGAAGTTTTGTAAAGTTACTTATCAATAAGTGAGAACTAGATCTATGTTAGCAAATGTTTATCATTAGTTAACCAAGTCATTGAATTTTCGGGTGAATGGTTATTGTTATTCGGTGAACTGAGGGGCAAAACCTTTGACATTTGATGGTTGGATCATTGATATGTTGAATATGCATGCTGAGGAATTCCACAAATTCTAAGTTTTTAAGCCATATTCATTCTTCTTTAAAGTTAGGGTTTGAAAGTAAATGCTGGGGGCTTCATTGTCATCTCTTCTCTGAATTTCTAAAAGCAGTAGTCTATCAATCCCAGTCACTCGTAACCATTGTATGCTAATCAATGTCTATGGAAACTAGACCTGACCAGGTTCCTGGTTAAGGCTTAATTTAACACGCAGAAGAAAGAACCAAAACAAAGTTGGGTCTCAGCTGGTCGTTAAACTGTTGGACTAGGTCCCAGTTTGAGCTATGCTTATTAGAAAGCTTTTATTATAGTTGATGATGCAGGACGCAAGTTTCAAACTTGCATTGCCGCTATGATTTCCGTATACTTTAACCATCTCAGAAAACCCACACTTATTCTCACAGTAGAATAGCTACATGCATCTTCTTCATGTGTTTGAATCAATGGCTCGTCTAGCTGTCTATTTAGATGACTTAACATGGTGGGAATCAGTTATTATTGTTTAAATGTGGTTTCTGTATACTATCTTCCATGAACTGAGCATGAATAATGCAATCAGATCATGTCCTTGTTCTAAACTAATCTCTGATTATTGTTACTGCATGCAGGTTAATGCTTTTGATCACATTCGAGTGCTTGCTTCAAGTTTTGGTGCTAAGTATTCTCTCCACCCCATATCTCCTAATATTCCAAACACCATATCTGTTCCCAACTCCAATCCCATGACCATGGATGGACAAAGCTCTGAGACAACCTCTAAAGAGAACGTTGACAGGCCTCATGTTTCAAATCAGAACATCTATTTGAATCTCTCTGATGGACGTACAGTTATCGTCTTGGATGAACTTGAACCAGATGTTGAAACCTCCACTGAACCTAATCAAACTGATGGAGCTGATAATGCATTGGCTTCTTCAAATGGGTTTTGGCCAATATTGCCGTGGCTAAATGGGGATGGAGGCACTGACTCTGTCATGTATAAGTCTTTGATGAGGCGGGTTGTTGGTATTGTAATGCAAAATCCGGGCATCTTAGAGGTGGTAGCTTTTGACTTCGTTTCGTATTGAACTTGAAACATTGTAATGCACTGACTCTGATGTGTTTGGAATAATTGGTTTTGCGATACTTTTCCTAGTTGTTTCCATCATTTCCATTAGTCTAAGTATAAACTTTTTTTGTTTTGTTTTGTTGATGCATTCAAGTAGAATTATACTACTTTAAGTATAATTTTTATTTGGTTGATTACAATCATGCCTTTTGACTTATATCATTGTGGTTCAAGTTGGTATAGGTCAATGTAGTATCAGGCAAGTGTTAGGGGTTCTAATTCCAGTTCTGTTTTCCATTGTGACAGGATGATATCGTCCGAAGATTTAGCATATTGAATCCGCAGGTACATCAATCACATATACTTTGTATTACGTGATTCGTTTTTATACATGCGTGTGTGTATAAGCCATTATCATCATCATCCAAACCTTATCCCAATTATTTGGGGTTGGCTACATGAATCCTGTTCCTCCATTCTATAGGTTCAAGATTCATGATAAGACGTGGAAAAGTTTTATGCTGGCTGCTTATTTAATGCAATCCACCTCCATTCTTATAGTAAGTGTAAAACACATATTGCTGAAATACTGCATTGCATATGTATGTACCCATGCATGTTATGGCTAGAAATTCTTTGTTGCTTCCATTGCTCCATATACTAATTTTACTTCTGTAAGAGGGTGGTTATAGCTTTCTGAGTCACCAGCTTGAACCTTTTAATTGGCATTCATATAGGTTCTATGAGAGAGAGAGAGAGAGAGAGAGAGAGAGAGAGGAAGGAAGTACTTA
>NW_006499435.1:1478619-1528138 GCF_000471905.2 Amborella trichopoda
GAGAGAGAGAGGGAAAGACTTTACATTTGGATGTGGTCATAACTTTCGAGACACTGGCTTGAACCTTGTAATTGGGAATATTGACATTGGAGAAAGAGGGGTGGGGAGAGAGAGAGAGAGAGAGAGAGAGAGAGAGAGAGAGTTTCAAACAATTGGTTTTCTTTCCTCATTTCCTTGGTAGTTTCAGCTTTCATGTTTGTTAGCACTCAGCACCAGTGTTAAAAAAATCAACTCGGCCAAGGTACTCAGCCCTTGGCCGAGCTGATCTACTCAGGCGTGTTTAAGTAACTCGCCCGAGTAGAGTTCGAGTTTAAAAAAAAAAAAATCACCACATTAATTAGAATATATATAAAGTATCCTTCGCATATATTACATTATGCATCAAATGGTGTACAGGTCAGTTCACGCTCTCTTAGGGAGTGCTAGATGTGAAAGGTCTTGAGTTCGAATCCTGGTTTCACCTTATGCTTTGTTTTGTTAAAAGAATAAGTAGTATTTTTTTTTGGGTAATTCAGTAAGGATAACAAGCCCCTACCCATTTTTGAAATTGTTAGTGGTTTTTTAATGCGTTGGGTGAGAATGGAAGCTTAGACTTTAGCTTGGGTGCAATCCCAACCCCATTCTCAATAAGGAGCATTTCAATACTTATAATGTTGGTCTTGCACATTTGTATGCAAAATATTTAGTGGTGCGTTGGGTAGGGCGCCCGCTTTTAAAGTACTTTATAAGAGGACTTGGGTTCAAATCCCATTCTCTCAACTTCGGCTACTTTTTTTTTTCACTCTCGGTTTGCCCTTAAAAAAAATAAAATAAAAAAACTATGATACACTAGAGGGATTCGAACCCTCGCCACAATGGATAACACTCACGCATGCCCAGCACGCTACTTAAGTTTTAGTTGTTAAAGCTGGCAGATTATTGTAAATAACAATTAAAAATATGTGTACAGTATACTCAGGGCAAACTCGCTTTGCCCGTAGGGCGAGGCCGAGTCCGAGTTGAACTCATCTGGAAACCATGCTCAGCACTAAATAATCTGAATAAGTTTCTTTAGCTCGTCTTTGAATTCAAATGTATAGCATCAAACTATTTTTAATGTTTAACAAGAAGCCTCTCTCTCTCTCTCTCCCTCTCCCTCTGCAGAATTGCAGGAAACTGTTGGAGCTGCTCATTGTGGAGGACCATCTGAGAGTGAGAGAGATGTACGAGACCTTGTCCGGCTCTCCCCCAAGCATTCTTGGGGCCCCCCTCAAGCCTCTGGCAGTATTTCAAAGACATTATTTTGCAAATCCGAAGAGTACACATGTTCTATGACTGGGAATCCATTAAGTTCCAATTTTTACGGGCAAAAAGCATCAGTGAAGTGGTTTCCTTTAAGTTAAAACTAACTTGTGAAAGCTGAAAGCTACAACAGTACAAATGACGTTTCCTTTAAGTTAAAACTAACTTGTGAAAGCTGAAAGCTACAACAGTACAAATGACGTATTGAGAAAAATCCGTTTTTATTTAAAATTAGTTATATGTACAATTATCTATTTGAAATTCAGCTATATGTACAGTGGGTAAACACCCGTGCAAAATCAGGGCCACCACTCCGAAACTCTTTATGCGCCAAAGAGGCTCGAATTAATATCTACATCACACTTGGGACATTTTAGAGACCTCCAAGAGAGAGAGAGTTTTGCGTATAAGTTGCTAATAAAATGACCCACAATTGCTAGTGCTTGATAATTTGTAGTTTTGTATATGTGAAAGAATAAGGCAACTTCCAAGGATGGAAAGAAGGTTCATGTAAGGTGTCAATCTTATACTGTAGAAGTAAAGCACGCCTCAAAAACCCCTTGGAAAATATTGCTTTGATGTTGGAAATCCCTCCAGTTGGTCATCTCAACCTTAAGATATATGAATATAAAGAAAATGCCTTCAAATTTTATAAACAGTGCATCTGGAAAACAATGCTTAGATTGCTCATTTTCAAGATTAGTCTATAAATCCGCCCAGATCTGTCACTTTTGGACTTTTAAATTTCCTAAATAGAGGTTAAAATAGATTTTCAAGTCAACACAAAAATTTCCAATACCCAAATAATACCTTCGCACAAATTTGATAGTGCCTTGACTTAATTGCTTAAGATTGTCACCTTATATAAACCGCACCCTTAATGAAACTACACTAACTTTTGAAATAACTCTTGGCACTTTTGTCATTGGTCCATAATCCATGTAATAATACTTCTAGGGTTTGCATTCTAAAAGACTACATATCCATGGTACGAGGAGGTCACGATCTGTCCCAGCAACCAGTGTTTTGGCCAACTAATTTTATGTCCACCATGCTAAAGGCAAATGATCTTATTATGTACTTGTCCGCATAGCCATACCATACACAAACGACATTATATACATTCATATCATATATATACTAAACTACATCGTATGCATTTCATGTCAGATTTATACCATACACAAGTGCAATCTATGCTGTCCAATCGTTACGATTACCGTACAAAAATTCTTGCATCAAAAATGCCCTTTATCAGCTAAAAAGTGGATCAAGGCTGAATTCTTCTCGTTGGTGTCCTTGAATTCGGCTCTCCTGCCATGCCCTGGAAATGGAGAAAGAATGATCATACATTATCACATGGGAAAAGTTAATAGAGAGTTGTGGCTCTAAACAATCAAATTTGAGCCTACCTCAAAATTTTCATTAGAAGAGGTTGTTTTGATGCTCAAATATATTCAAATTGATCATCTTGACATCATGACATCAAGAAGAAGGGATTCAAGCTTTGGAAATAGTATATTTTGTAACGCATTTTTGAACCGTCAATTTTCAATATTTTCAAGTTTTCATAAATCTATCGGTCTACACTATTTTTGAAGTTCTAAACTTTATAAATAAATATAAAAATATATTTTAAGACCATCACAAAGATTTCCAATATTGAAACCACATTTCTCGATACCATTTGAAGGTAGGCTCTAATTTGATTGTTTAGAGCCTAGGCTCTATACAAACCGCACCCTTATCATATAGCCCCAGAGTTTTCCACAACTGTTACCATCCCCCAAGTGTTTTAAAAATGGATTGGGGTGGACTGTCCACTCACCGATCCTATGTCAGATCGCCAATCTTGATTGGACTAGGCTGGCAATCAAAAAAATATTAACAATATAAAGGAAAATACAATAAGGGTTTATGGGTTACAATTTATTAACATATATAAAAAAAATTAGAAAAGCTAAAAAAATGAAATAAATAGATAAAAGGGGGGGATTTTGGGGGGAGACTGACTGGTTCCAGTTCCTTCTCACAACTGGATCGGTCCAGGTGATTCCTGGTCCAAATAGGGTGATTCCCCGATCTAGACCCTGTTTTTTAAAACAACCCTTTGACTTGAGAAAGAATTCCTGAATATGACCAAATAATCCCCAAACATTTCTAAGGTAGATGCTCAATAAGATGCAAAAGAATCTTCGGAAATGTCTATGGTACTCCGGAATCTTACCAAATTTGCCCAATGGTATTCCATAGAAGACAACAATCAATGAAAGGACATACGCATTCAGTTATATGTGATTTTTATCTTCTTTTGTTACGATTGGACTACCATCTTGAACCATGGGGGCATGTGGGTAATTTACAAAATTATTCATCATTGCTAGTTAGTAATAGCTCAAGAGTTTGTGTAGCATACTCCAATGGGAGCAGCACACTTACTCCCTCAGGTGAAAGAGCCGCTTTGGTGGCTTTATTCCACCTGAAATTTTGGAATACACTTCAGATTTGCCAGAAGAGAATTTTCAAAAAAGTAAAAGGATTTTGAGTTCCTAAACATTTATATCTGACCATCCACAAATTGGACAATCTTTGTTTCAATCTTAGGATGTTTTTTTGGGCACATGTACAATGCGCGGTCACACAACACACACACACACTCTCTCTCTTAATAACATAATATTAGATTGGTCGCTAGGAAGAAAGTGTTACAATCCGAAAATTTGAGGTCCTAAGAAAAATCCTATAGAGGATTTAAGAAAAATCCTATAGAGGATTTCACCCGAGAGAGTGAATGGAAGACATGCTCCCGCGCAAGTATATAATCATTTGGCATAGCTCCCACATGACATGTAATCTTTTGTCATAGCTCAAAACCCTTTGTTTGAACAAGGTCATTTTTTAAAATGAAATAAGGATCACCTGGTAGTATCCACAGAAAGTCAAGTTCCAACAGCTTTTGGACATTATCCAGCTGAGTAATAACTGCAAAAATGAAGCACTACCTTGGTAAACTGCACATAAATGACAAACCACTGTGTTCAACAAAAGCAGTAAATGAGCCTAGAATTACCTGAATCACAGTTGTACATTTCAAAAATGCTAAAGCTTTTATCAGACCTTGCAGCAATATGGTCCCCCGTGAACAAGGTCTTCATAGGCTTGTAGAATAAGCAGGATGATCCCTGAGAATCAATATCCAAAATAATTGCACCTTTAGAAAAAGAAAAGTGTATATGTGCTTGCAGGCATGCATCCATATACATAAAATTTACCTCAGTGTGACCTGGCGTGCATATGATCTCAAAATCGGGACCAACGGTCCAAGGTCCATCACCATCTAATTTCATCTCAACATCTGCAGTGTCTATTTGCACCTGAACAGACAGATCCATATGCCAATGTACCAAAACATAAAGAAATACATACAAGAAATTGGTTAGCCAAAAGCTTACCTACTTATTTGGGCAACTTTGGCAAGAATGTTTGGTTTTTAATCATACACATATGTACATGAACAAATTCATGTATTAACATATATATGTTATACATGCATTCATGTGTGAATATAGAGATACACATCATGTCTTTGTTCTATGAGAAGGCAATCCTTTTCACATCTTACCTAACCAGTGTCGAATGCTACATGGGCAGAACTAGAGATATATGATGAATTATCATCATAATCCCTGTATAAACACTCTCCATACCCCCTTTATGTCGCACCCTTTTTTATCTTTTTTGATATATCCTTTGTGTTGCTTGTTAAGCCTTTGTCAATTTCCAACATCTCCTCTTTTATTTTGGTTTTTGAACTTATGAGGAAAGAATGCTATAGGCAAACTTTTTTTTTTTTGAGAAAGTGCTATAGGCAAACTTAGGCAAAAAAATAGATGACTTCCCAAGTCTCCTTACTGTTTTTCATATCTTGTTTTCTTTCTTTGTGTCATAAATACTTATATTTGATTATTCTATTTTTACAATCTTTTTTTAATTTTGGTCCTTTTACATTTGGGAGAACTTACGTGTGGCTCTAATAAGCAATAAGATGAGAGAAAGTAGACTTAAGTATGGCTCTAATAATCGACAAGATGAGAGAAACGCCATCATTGGAAATAATGAGAAAATATATTGAGACTTATGGGCTCACTGAGGGCATGACCCTTGATAAAGCAGAATGGCAGACCATGATTCGTGTAACCGATCCCAAATAGTTGGGAAAGGCTATAATGATAATAGTCCTTTTACCATGATTAGGGGAAGAGGACCTGCTTTTTGCATTTATCAGCTCAACAATAAAATCACCAATTTGTTTAAAGCAATGCAGGCCTGAGATTTCAAAGTTGAAGTGTCTCTGATTAACGCAAAAGAATGGAAAGAAAATGAATAAGAGACGTCATGGACTCTCACTTCCAGTGAGTGAAGAATTCTGTCACACCGCAACCGCCTCGACCATTTGGCGTGATCTGCTACATCATCTCTAGATGCCAAAAGTAAAATTAAGATAATAAAAATTACTATCATCCAATGGACTCTGGTTTACGAGGGAAAAAATACACAATTGGGGAAATCACTGTCCAATGAAATGATGGAATGTGATGAAGGATGAAACCCATCATGTCTTGTTCTAGTGGTTCCCTCTCTCAGTCCATCACTATACATCATTTCATTGGATGGTGAGGACCTCCTGATGATAACTAGAGTATGAATTCCCATTTAAAAATAGTTTTGTTGGGAAAGAGCATGCTTTACAGAAGGGATGTGACCAGAACTCCATACCTATGAGTCAAGAACATGTATCGTGCACCACCAAGCATCTCAATGCGTTTTGCAAGATGTTCTGTGTATCGTGGGCTGCATCAAGGACATCTCATAGGTGAACTTAAGAGAATGCCAAATCAAATGCCAAATCAAATGAAATTTGTACTTAATGACATTTATATTTCTTCACTCATACATGGATATATTCAACTGCTTACGCAATTCCTTGTATGCATGTTTCTCTCCCATTTATTTATTTTTCTTTTATTCATCAGGGCTTTACCAAATAGTCTAGTGTTTTGGATTCCCGATTAATTGATTGCACATCAAGATTGAGAATCCCACACTAATCAAGAAAAGAAAGCAATGAATTCTTCCAACACTTATGTTAACTTGGGATTTTTCAGTAACTTAAAAGTTACCTGTCAACCATTATATTCCCCTCTGGATGCACAATCAAGTACGATGTTGCTCCAAAAGATTTTTCTGAGTGATAACCACAGTAGTAGACACCCTGCAAGCATTTGATAACAACTCAAAACATGCAGCATGCTTGATGTAATTCATTCCGATCTTCACAACTCCTTTGGTAGTGTCACAAGATAGAATTCCAAATCAACGATTGTATAATGTGAAAAGAACAAAGCCCTTTAGTAGCAATAGAACATTTATGGTAACTAACAGAAACTTGACAAACTTATGAGCTCTGATTAACAGAAATTTATGTCAAAGGTTGCAACCTTGTTCTGGAATCTGGACCTGTCTTGCTACTTGGCTAAGATACTTACCCAGCCTAGATTATGTTGTTACTTTCTTTGCTTCCCTCTTTAAATGCAATTTGAATTTTGGGTCACAGGATGTATATCAATGTTATTAAGACTGTTCGTATGGATTTTGGTTCAAAGGATGTAAATCAATGTTATTAAGACTGGCCTGGACGACTGAACGGTGCCTTGGCCAATTTGGTCCACATCAAAAAATATTTTTTTTCAAAAACCAGCCAAAAACAATGTTTGATCAGTTTTGGCTGGTATGAACATCTGGTTTTGACCAGTGGCATTAGCTAAACAAGGTTTGACAACATTTTTAAATGCATTTCATATTTATTCAACTATTAGTCTTTTTTTTTAAATTCTGGTCCAACTGATTCAATATGAAGTTAGACTAGTTTTGACTAAACTATACCTCTAACCGTTCAATGGCCAATCTTATAATGGTAACACTCATGTAAAAGAAGTTCCTTGTATTCTTTGGAGTAAATTGACGAACTGGAATCAATAAGTTGAAGATGGCCTTTTCCAATCTGGAAGGAATAGGTAGTGTCCACACCCATCATTCCTTTGAAAACCATGAGGTAAAAAATAAATAAATAATAAAAAGGAAGACTTGGATTTGATAATTTCAATGCAATTGTGTTGGTTTAAAAAGCTATATCAGTATTGTGAAAAATACGGGATGATGAACGGTGGCTATGAAATCTTCTAGTGTCATTTTGGCCTTCTTGTATAGGCACCTTGTTTTAGACAATGTGAACATTGAACTATCATCTAGCAATAGCAGCAGGGTCCAGGGTTTATTTGTAACTTAAGACTGCATAGATGTCTAGCTTTAATATTGATTCTTAAAAGTGGACTTCCCGTAAGGATCAATTTCACATTACCTATGAGGGAGTCAATAAGAAGATAGATAAGATTCATCTGTATATATTCTGCGAAGTTTGTGCTGCTTATAAATTAGATAGCTACCAAGATTCCACAAGAAGAATCTTTGAATCAAGGCACTCATGATTCCTATTGGCTGCTTCCCGAAACAGTAACAAAATCAAGAATGGTTGTTCTAGTTTTGGATGCTCTTTATTTATTTCTTTATTTATTTTCAAAGGTAGAATTAATAGTTTCCCATTAATACATTTAAAATCTCTTACATGATAAATAAACACTACAACATCAAATACACAATAGAAAGATGGAAAGAAAAAATGCAATACAGCATGTAATGTTGTAGCCCAATGGTCATAAGGATAAGAGTGAAAGCCAACAAAGAAATGGAATTACTGGGAGTTTCTTTCCATCAATGGGAATAGGAAATGTCCTCTGTACTTCTTGAATGTCGTATGGGGGACTCTCAGTATGAATGGAACTTGTTGGACAGCTTAGTAAGGCCTGCAACATTAAAAATAGTGGGGGGGTCTCTACCAAAAAGTCACAAAAATCATGATTTTGTCATTTTTAGTTAAGCTTAAGAGAATCTCATTTGCCCATCCAGTCCTCCAAACAGTGGAAACAAAAATCAGACTGTACAATTTGGATGGATGGTGCAGATGTTGGGAACATGTTTTAATTGAAGTGATCCACATTTTTCATGTAAATATCAAGAGAAACAAGCACGAGCATCAATCTGAAATAAATAATTCTAATGGACAAATATTACAAAAACCCATGTCATTAAATTTCAGAGTACCTTTTTTTTTCGAAATGCAGTATTCTTTTTTTAAAATTCAGTGCACCTATTGACAAGAAAAGCTCAAACTCTCAAATTTTAGATTCCCCAAAAATTGCAAATAGGTAACTAATAACTCCTGATGTATTTTTTATACTGAGTCTTCGATTCCAAAGTTTCGATCAGGGAAATGGCTGAAATTCGATCCAAAATTCACATTTTTACTTCACAATGGGCTTATTATTTAGTGCGAGCCACTTCAAAAAGCAGGGCTTCATTGGACGTGAAATTTTGCACATATGTGGATCTCATCTAGGCAATCCAAAAAATTAAAACACACACACACACAAAAGAAATGGGGGAAATGGAGTCCACAATTTTTGGTGAATGCAAATCGTACTATTGGTGGACATTGGATCCAAGCCTTCAAAAACTCATATCCAATGATGGAGTTCTACAGAGGCCAAAGTCTGGCAAATAGGATTCTAAAATCAGACTGGGCTTCTTTGAAATAAAAATTTCAAACCTTGAACAAACAAACAAAACCATGAACAAAAGGATACCTGAAGAGCTTTACGTCTTTCTTCCCCATGGAGTGGCTGTTTATACACAGCCGCCTGTTCGTCAATTCGTTTGAAAACTTGCTGCAAAGTACATAACAAGAATCATCGAGTTATTTGTCAATGTAGTTATAACTACCAGGTTGTTTATTAATCTTAACAAGAAGACACGATTCACAGTTACAGGGGCCATCCAGCGACAGGTATCACAATCTATACATCTCTCATCTGCAAATATCAATTAAACTTCCATTACAAAAATAGTGACTTTTCAAAATACAATTAGGATAATTCCAATAAAAAGGTCTATTTCATCGTGTTATCCAAATTGATAACCAATTAACAAAAACTAACTGATTCACAACAAAGTTACAGGATGCTCTTTTTCTTTTTCTGTTTATAGAAAAGAAAAACTAAAAAAGAAGGAAACACTAGTTTTTCATGGGAAAAAGATAAGAAAAATTTAAACCCCAAACTTTAGTAATTTTTTCTTGGTATTTTTCTCAATCATTTGTACATTTTCTATGAGTTCTCATTTGATTTTTCTGTATTTTAGATTGAGTTCTTGGTTGATGGCAACAAAATCACACACAGAACATTCAATGTGTTTCAGTTATAATAAGAGTGATACTTCTTCCTTTCGTTTTCCCTTTCATCATTTTTCTGAAGAGAACTTCAATAACAATTACCACAAAACTTTCAATTAATCAAGATATTTTCCCAAGAAATTAAATAAAATTATAATGTAGTCAAATTGGACACTGTTAAGATTTGGAGATAAAGTCCCGATTACTCACAAATCCCTCATTGCATTACTAAAGATATAGTATTCGAATTTAGCATGTCTCAGCATCTATGAAGAATTTCAACCCATTAAACCCACCCCCTCCTCCCCAACACCGAAGCACAGGTTTTTTTTCAATAACATCTTATAACTTTATAATACTACTATATAAATCTCCCCCAGAAGCCAGCTTCTGCAACTTCTCCATACAGAAACTATTCATACAATCCAATATAAAAACTAGGCACTGCTCACTCCTTTATCTCAATCCAATAGATCTTTCGAGAAGAGAAACACACCTATCCCACCAACATTGCCAAAACTACATCTACAAAAGCTTTCCCAACACAAGCAATCTCGGAAACTTCCAAAAAAAACCATCCATGGAACCAGATGAAAATCTAAGAACTATACACTGGTTTACACTTGATTTATCAGAACTTCGAAGGAGAATAAACTAACCTACGTAGAACTCTCCCTCTATATTTTGAGGCCGCCTTTGCTTAGAAAGCTTGGAAGCTGCTTTCACATTGAAAAATCCAGGGAATTTCCGTCCAAAATCTTTCTTCCTGCAACTTCTATTGGCCGGAAAAGAGGCCCGAATTTGAGATGAAGAAAAACTGGACTCCATTCTTATCATGACGGTAAGCAATGGAAAATGGAGCCCTAATTGTAATTGCTAGGGTTTTGATTTGTGAAGGGAAAGAGATAAGGAGTAGAGAGACAAGAATTGTCATAGGGTGCTGTGCTCCCGCGCGTGTTTTTCAGTGGTTGATTTATGCTTTCATTGGGTGCTGTGCTCCCGCGCTTGTTTTTCAGTGGTTTATTTATGCTCATATACATAATTGATTCTTCACTATAAAACCTTCTCTTCCAATTTATGAATTTGTAAAAAAAAAGAATCAATTAACTCTTTATATAAGGTTGAGGCCATGATCAAGGGAGGACCTTAAAAATTCATTAAAAAAGGTGTAAATATCAGAAAAAATTAGGTTTCAAGACTTGGAGATAGCCTCTTTTTGTAATGTATTATTTAGATCGTCAATTTTCAATATTTTCAAGTGATCATAGATCTATTCGATCTATATCATTTTTAAATTTAAATTTTATAATTAAAAATAAAAATAAATTTTCAGGTCTTCTTAAAGATGGAAAAAATTTGTATAAGGTTACAACCTTATAGAAGAAAAAGTGCATCTCAAAAATCCTACAGTGGAGAATGTTCCCATATAGGAGAACCCTCCAACCGATCTAGACCTTTAAATGAATGAACAGGAAGAAGAAAAAGAATTTCAAGTTCAAAAAATAGTACATCTAGTAAAAAGTCATATGGACCGTCTGTTTTCAATATTTTCAAGTGTTTATTAGTCTGCTTGATTTGTACCATTTTTTAAATTTTAAATTTTAAATTTTCTAGCTAAATTTAAAAGAGATTTTAAAGCCATCATAAGATTTTTGACGTCGAAACGACATCTCTAGGTAAATTTTATAGGTGCATCTGACCTCTGACGTATAAGGATGCAACCATATACAAACCTCACCCCTTAAAGATTTGTTGTACTCAAAACAACACATTTCAACACTATTTGAAGGTGTGCCCTATTTTCATTGTTTTGAGCCTCATTCTTATACAAACCACAGGCTTAGTTAAAAGGTGATGTTTGTATAAGATGCCCACTTTATACTAAACGAGGAAGGCATACCTCTCAATTTGATTGGAAGATTTAGTTTCAACGTCGAAATCTTGTGAATCTCTTGAAAATCCATGTTTAACTTTAATTATTAAATTTAAAATTAAAACATAGTGCAGATCAGGGAATTATGAAGACTTAAATATCTTGTAGAGAATCTAGACAGAATTATGAAGACTTAAATATCTTGTAGATAGTCTAGATAATTTATTACAAAATGTATTATTTTTAAAACTTGAAATTCTCTATTTATTTATTTTTCCACAACGCTTAAGCCAATATCAAATCGAAATTGTTTATTACCGCACCATCGCAATTTAACTCCTACAAATAATGTTATTACCTTGAATGTATTATTTTCTTAGTTAAATATGTTATGATAAAGTGGTTTATAAAGGGAAAAGTTTATATAGAGCTGAGGCTCTAAACAATCAAATTTGAGCCTATCTAAAAAATTTCATTAGAAGAGGTTGTTTTGATGTCCAAATATCTTCAAATTGATCATCTCGACATCAAAATGCATACACATGAAAAAAAAATGATTTCAAGTTTTGGAAATAGGGTATTTTGTAATGCATTTTTGGACCGTCAATTTTCAATATTTTCAAGTTTTCATAGATCTATCGATCTATACTATTTTTGAAGCTTTACACTTTATAAATAAATATGAAAATATATTTTAAGAATATCACAAAGATTTCCAATATTAAAACCACATTTCTCGACACTATTTGAAGATAGGCTCTAATTTGATTGCTTAGAGCCTAGGCTCTATACAAATCATACCAAAAAAATTGCTTTTATGGTTCAACCAACTTACAAAACATACTAAAGTGGACAAATCATCCTTTTAAACCCAGACTAGTTAATTTCCAAGTTTCATTCAACTCATGTCCTTAAAAAATAGGGAAAATTACACATATATCGGTTATATTTTGTGTTATTACGGATGTACTGAATAGTTTCCGTTATTATTTGTCTATTCATTTTTTACCTTTCATAACGCAATTTTTTAAAACAAATGACTTTACCCCCTTTCGGATGTTCAACATCCAAATTGAAGGGTTTTTTGGATGTTCAACATCCGAAAATAGCCTAAAGTTTAAGGTTTGCAGTTATATTTTTGGATGTTGAACATCCGAAAATGTGTCTACAAAAGAAGCAGTCCCTGCACATGTTTCTTTAAGTACGTCACTTTGAAATTTTGTGACACAATGTATTATTGCTATGACCTCCTTTTTAACAGTAGAATACTTTTGTTGTGCCGGATTCCAGGCTTTAGAGGTAAAGCGTATAAGTTGTTCCTCATCTAGGATTGTCTATTTAAAGATACCTCCTAATCCTATTTCGGAAGCATCGGTTTCAATAATCTTAAAAGCTGTAGAATTAGATAGAGCTAAACAAGGTAATTCTTTGGCCTTTTGTTTTAATTTTCTGACTACCATGGTATGTTCATCCGTCGAATCTGGAGGACTCTTTTTTAGTGTCTAGAATAAAGGCTTAGCATCTGAAGCTAAATCTTTATAAAAATTTGAAATATAATTTAGACATCGTAAAAATCTTTGTAATTCTTTTTTATCTTTTACAGTCGAGAATACAGCCAATGGATATAGTCCCTAACTCATAAAAAGGCCTGACTATATATAATAGCCCAGGAAAGCACCTGGCTGTATATAGTCCCTAGCTCAGGAAAAGGCCTGACTATATATAATAGCCCAGGAAAACACTTGGCTGTAAATAGTTCAAACCTAGGAAAATCCCTGGCATCCTCATCAAATCCGAATGCTTTAATAAGAAAGTAAGCTCAAGAGATTCAAATATATCCTCAACAATCCCCTTTGAGCTATAATAGTCCAAACCCTGATAGAACTCCATTTCTTGATACAGCTTATATCCCGCTGATCATAATTGAAAATGAACACAGGGAAAAAGACCCTGTTGAATTAGCCGCCATATATCTGCGCCATCATCTACATCCTAATATGGGAGAAAGATGTAGAGATTGGCATGAAGTTATTTTACTGGAAACCGGGTTGGTGTCAATAGTATACCACTATAGAAACAATGATTCGAAAATAGCATATTCAAAATTCCAAATACATAAGATCATCTCTTAGAATGACTAGGGCGTGAATCCCTTAAAACCAAGGGCACTAATTACAATAGGATTTAAAATCAAATCATATCATTATTTTGAATATATTAAGGCATGGGATGAAGTATTTGCCTATCAGAATACAAAAAATACACATAGCTGGTATGTGTAGTTTAAAAGAACTGAGCCAACAGAATTTCCAAACTGGTTTAAAAGTTGGTTCCTGCTATGGGGATCATTAAGCCAAATACTTCCAGAAAAATTCCAAATATCACATAGAAAATTCCCTGAATATAATAAAACTAGTCTAAAACGAGACTACCACATAAATTTCATGGCCCTATATCAGGTTCTCTGGATTCTAAAATGGTCCTACCAAGTTTCTGAAGATGATTTAGACCGGTGGGATTATATTCCAGAACTACAAAGACAAATTTCAATTAAATGGTGGGACAACTATAAGAATGATTCTCTAGATCCCGAGAAAATCTGTATAAAGGCAATTCCAAACTCTTCACCAAAATCAGATATGGGATTCTTCGACTACATTGCTCTAATGCAACAGAAAAATCCCACTCTGTCAAAAGCAGAGCTCAGGAAAAAATTATTCTTTGCCCTTGAAGAAGAAGTAGAAGTTAAAACCCCAACTTCCTCAAATGATACAGAAATCGAAGATTTAGACCCTCCAAATGAAGATGGTTGTATAGGGATATTTTTCCAACTAAATTAGATAAAATATCAGGGACGATACGACTCCATCGCCATTTAGGACACGTGTCCCAAAAATAACGATAAAGAAGACTGTTAACACGTCAATCACTATTGCTACAATACAAGAAGCATTATTGCCGACACTGTTGGTACAGTAAAAGAACCATTATTGCCGACACTATTGAAAAATGACGAGAATAATTGCTTTTACCTCCCTTTTGCTTTGACGTGAAAGAAAAGGCATCTTATCTTGTCGGTGCGGACTTAAGAGTGTTTGGAATCCGCCCTCCCTCTTCTATAAAACAAGGACCAGGCCTCAGAAGTAAGACACGTTGGGATTTCCTTCTGCATGTTATAGCTAGTATTGTAAGCTTGAGCGATTTATGAGTGATTGTTATAAGTTTGAGTGATTATAATTTCTGAATGACTGTTGTAAGCCTAAGTACTTATTAAGAATACTTCAAGTTTTTTTTCTGCCTTTCACCTCTACTTCGAGCTTTTATTTTGTTTTCTACCTCTCACCTCTACTTTGAGCCTTCATGTAAGTGTCTATCTCTGTTATGTTTTATACTTATATTTAATTGTTACATATGAATGTTATTTTTTCTTATTATATGATTGCTTCCGCTACTTACGGTATCAGAACCGAGTTTATTCAGTAGAAAACTGAACCAATTTGTACATTTATATGGTTAACATACCTAAAGTCGTTGTGACCTAAAGACCACCACGAGCTAAGAAGGCTGTAAAGTGAAGGGACTGTTTCCAATTGACTCATAAAAAGAAAACCAAGATAAAATAGCAAATTTGTTTAGAACACTATCAAATAGAACAGCTTCTGGTAGTTCTAGTAATAATACTCTACGAGTGAATAATAGAGAAGAAATAATAATTGATAATATTGATAAATAATTGTAAAACTGGAATATCCTAAAGGTCCCTACAAATGATATATATAAAAAAATAATATTTGAGTTCAAAATCAGTTTTTCAATAAAAACAATCGAAGAAACTCTCTCGATTATGAAAAATCAAGATAGCTTTAAACTCTTTTGGCAAATAGAATGAATGTAAATCATTTCAAAAAGGGAAATGGGTAGTTGAAAGCACTGCGTGAAATTGATGAAGAAGCAACAAGAATAAAAGCCGAGTATGAAGAAGGAAGGACATGGCTAAGAGGCCTCTGTACAAATGGTAGGTCAACCTATAGACTCAGCAAAAGAGCGGCAAAGCTCAAGATAAAGGCAGACCGCCAGCGTGAAAAAAACATTCAAAGGTTAGCAACAACTCGACCTCCGGAGCCTGCAATAGAGTTAGAAACCCCAACCATCGAGGATCATCGAACCACAGCTCAGCTCAGCTCAACTCAACGCAATAAGGAGGAGGTTCTGAGCCACATAGCTGATGATCGGATCAGTGTGATTGATGTTGTGATAATGGTTACAATCTCTGAGCATCATATAAGGGAGAGGATCCGAAAACGCTTGCACTTGAATTTGGCAATGTGTGATGACGAAGATAAAAAACATAAGTTGTTGGGTGTTCTGAGGGTACCTAATAATCTTGGAAGAGATTGGATCTCAAAGAAATGGGAATTCCTCAACCGAAAAAGGAGGATGGTTGTGGTGAGTAGAAAAAAAGACGTGTGTCACAACATGGAAGCTGAGTGCACAGTTGAAGTAAAGAAACTATCTTGGATTTTATTCCTCGACAAGGCCGGTCATCATATTTCTTCTCCATTGATAGACACCTGGATAGGAGAATGGTGCACGTTACGCTACTGTATAGCAGAAGGGGTAGTAGCTGATACAGAAAGTATGAAAGCCTTTGGAAATAAAGGGCATGCAATGATAGAAGCCCTCAAAAGAGCATGCATGATTCAAGACGGCCATCTTGAAAAATCAGAAAGGATGCATAATATGCTGTGTGAACTTGCTATTTGGATCACTTCTTCTGGTGTTGGATTAAAGCAAGCACCAGAGGCTTCCAGATGCAGAGAGAATTTGATTGATGGACAACAATCTAAGTAGCCTACCGGAATTGCCAATATGCCCAAAACCTGTTACATTGCTTCTTCAAAGTAGTGAAGATCTAGTGGCCATCCATCCCCACAAATCATTTCTTTGAATGCATGCCCAACCTTCGTGTACTCGATCTGAGCAACACAAATATTAAATCTCTCCCATATTCAATATCACGCTTAATGAACTTCCGTGTTCTTTGTCTATTCAAATGCCAAAAGCTGAAAAAGTTACCGCCAACAATAAGAAAGCTCAGCTAACTCCAAATATCAGATTGTACGTCTGGGCTAGTTGAGCTCACTGATCTAAGAATTCTCAATCTTTCTTTCATGTACGGACTCGAGAGAATCCCAATAGGTTTATTATGCTGTTTGGTTAATTTGGAGTGCGTGAGTGTTTTGGTTATGGGAGGTTTAAAATGGAGTAGTGCTCGTAGCATGCGAGAGGAGGGTTGGATGATGAGTGCATGGGAGTTAACTCAGTTGAAACGTTTATCTTTTCTAGACATCGATATATATATATATATATATATATATGTGGAGATGTTGTCGATTTGGATTGGCTCAAATTGTATGAAAACAGATTGAGAATGTTGTCATTAGCGGATTGTACTTTAACAAGTGAAGCAAGCATTTGTTTGTTGCTTTAGAAGAATCACAAAGCATTGAATATCACAAACATCGTGCAGGGGAGGGGTATGAAACGTGCCCCTGCTCCTTGCTTAATGGGATATCTTAGAATAGATTGTTGTAAGGATTTGGAATGTTTGATGGTTGAAGAGGAGGCCAAAGAGCGTACCTTCCAAAGCTTAGAGCTAAGTGTTGTGGATTGCGAGGGAATGGAATGGAATGGAATGGAGGAAATTATAGAGGAAAATGTGGAAGATAATGGATTGATAAATTTGAGAAATGTAAAACTAAAGGGCCTACCTAAATTGATTCTTGTATGCTATGCAATGCCATGCAATGAAGTTTTGGGGTGGGAATCGCTGGAGTGGGTAGACATAGGCCGATGTCCAATGTTGAAGAAGCTCCCCTCTGGCCTCCGAACAGCAAAGAGGATACAAACCATTAAAGTGGAGAGAGAATGGTTGTAAGGTTTGTAGGAGTCAGAGCATACGGTCCGTTCCCCAACTCGAATTCAATTCCTTGACCATATGGATTCTGGAGAGGAGGATCATCCTCATGTGGGTGGTGGATCCAAATGTCGAAATCCCCATTGCCTCCTCTTCTATAAGTGATAGTATAGTAATCCCCCCTGGCCCCTCTTCTCTTTGGGAACGAGAGCAGGGTGGCCCTCTTGAAGACCAGATCATGGAAATTGTGTTGCCCACTCAAATGGAAACAAATTGTTGTTTGCGATACTGGTGTCTCCCCTTTGAAAATGGAATCTGGTGTCTTTCTTTCCCGTCCCCTCATTATCAGGGACATTTCTTCCCAGCCCTTCCATGAACCAGTCCATGTCGATACTCCAAGTGATGTTCCTAAATCTGATGAGCAAGACTTTTTGAAACCTCTCCAACTCTAAAGATGAGGATCTTTTAGACTCAGACATTCAGGGAGAAAGCATCACTATGTATGGTAAATTCGAATCAATTTTCCATTCTTTACTATCAATACTTCATGGGACCCTGTTTATTGGTTCATGTTTCTCATCATGCCTTTTGTAGTTTAAGGTCGGTTTAAATATGTAACATACAATTTATTTTAAAAAATTAGAGATTGGGCCGAGGCTTTAAAGGGGATTTGTAGGTTAAGTTAAATGAATGTCTCCGTGTCTTTGACTACTTTATCTTCAATTGTAAATGAGTTCTATGAGGGAAAGAAAGTGTGGTTATTAAATACTTGGGAAATAGATTGTTAAGCTTCTTTCAAAAATCAAGATCAAAATTTTAGAAAAATTACAGCTAAAAGGAATTATTAAACCCAAAAATTCCGTATAGGGTTTTTTTTGTAAAACTATCCTCTCAAGAGATCCACCATTTAACATTTCAATAGTGTAATTTCATCAAAACAAAAATCTTTTGAATAAAGTCGCCTATCTCATATATTGATATTTTTTAATCCCAATATCTCACCCTAATTACCTAATGAGATATTGATATTCTTGAACACTAATATCTCACAAAACTAATTACCGTACTATTAGTATTTTTCATACACCAATATCTCACTAAATCACCTTGAGAGATGCTCATATCTCTTAATACTAATGTCTCATGGGTGTTAAATTTTAATTAGATATTGGTGAATCCAAACACCAATATTTCACTCTAAACATAACACCAATATCTCACCAAATAATTCAAGTTTTGAGATATTAGTATTTTTGAATATCAGTATCACACTACTATTGACTTTTATCAAAAGACTTTATCACTAGGTTACATAAGATATTAATATCTACAAATACTAGCATGTGTTTAGAATGAGATGCTAGTATTCAAAAATACCCATACATTACATAGGTTGTTTTCCTTGAAAAAAATTTAATTTGATGGAGCAACAAACCTAGAAATTGCCCCTCCACCGATAATTCAACATATGACCCCTCATTATGTATGCTTGATGTGTACCTAAAGCAGCATATTTGAAAGTAGGACAATGGAATGGATGAAATGTTAAACAGTGAATCACTTATGTGTTGTTTGATTGATTTTCCGAAATTTCTACGCCTTGGTTATTTAATGGAAATCTATCCTTAGGTGATTGCTCATCTCAGGAGGATCAATAATCTGTCAAGGTGGAGGTCCATGAAGTTTCTTCGAATTATCAGTTCTCTGCCGAAGTCCTCTGATACCGATGCATTCAGTGGCAACCTCATGTTGTAACAACGCGACTCGTTAACAAGTCGGTGCCCATTCAAAGGAAAGCAGATTTAGCCCCTTATTTCATGTTCATACAACAGCCATTGCTTCTCGGAATGGTGATTTGGTCAATGATGATTGTGTTTTCCAAACACCAAGTCCTCTTGTATCAGCCAAGGATAAATCAACAGATGTGCATGGCGGTGTGACTTCTCGAATTTGAAGACTTCTTGGAGTGAGACTTCAAACATTTATGATGTCTTATTATGGTGGTTAAAAGGTTGATCTGCCACTCTCTTTCAAAAGTCCCCTTAGTGGGAAGGCCCCATTACAATGCAACAGAATGGATATCAATCCTTCATGTCATTGCCATACTGCCTGCTTTGGTTTATGGTCTTTCTGAATTAGTTTATGAAGTGGGGTTATTATGTACATAGGGTCATAGACATTAATTTTTTGGGGAGGCAAATTGTAACTACCCCATTTCACAACTATAAACTTTTCATAGTGAGGTTCCTTCATAGACCCTCTCTAAAATAGCACAAAAGAATGGGTTGGTCCTGAAATTTCTGTAGTTTTGATTCATTAAGATGTAACATGTACTTACCAGAAAACTTTAGGTTGTTGAGCAGGGGTCGTGATGAATGATAGACATTGCCTCAAAAAAGATTCAATGCTTACTTGTGGTATCAGTGTTTATTTTATTTACTCCCTCCGGTAAAATTTTATCAAGGATTAATTTTAGGACCCCAAATTTTGATGACGTAAAATCTTCTACCCTTACGTTAACTTCAACAAACAAAACTTTCCTAATTGCACTCTCTATGTAATTTTAAAAAATAATGTCTCATGATTGAATAGAGACCGTCCAATTTTTAAAGGGTGAAATCTAAATTTAGAAACTCAATATTCACTTCTTTTTGTTAATAACTCATTGATTCTTAAGGGGTTCCCAGAATTTCAGATTGAAAAATCCTCCAAAGTAGATCTCCTAACCGAGGGACTAGATATTCAGGACCATAGTTCAGGCTTCTTCAGACAAGACACTTGATCAACAAAAAATCTTATTACTAAGGGTGTACAATGATCCGTATGACTATATTACATGCGTGGTGGTCATGGTCATTATTGTCGATTGGATGATTTGGACTGTGATGGAAAGCGTGTGGGTGCCACCGAACATGACATCGATCCAGTTATGAGTCCAACTCTCTTCATCCCAGCCCATCTCTTTGATTGGATGGTGATGATTTTTGGGACTATGTTTTCTCTTTTCATAGATCATTACTTTTCCCCTTTATCCCAAGAGAACAGTTTTTTTTTTTTTATCAAATTTAGATTTACAGAGGTCAATAACTTGCATTGTCAATCGTTTTTTCAAGTATTTTGAATCTTTGATAAATTTTAATCTATTTTCATACATGATTAAAATGAAGCATTCTCGCCACAGTCTAGGAATTCACCTCGGCAAGGTACTCGCCTTTTGCCCGAGGTGAGTCACTCGGGTGAGTCCGGTATAGGGCCAAAGGCCCTAGAAATTTTTTTAAAAATAGAAAAACATGGAAAATCAAATACCTTTATTAGAATTTTTTTAAAAATAGAAAAACTTGGAAAATCAAATAACTTTCCATAAAAGTAGTAAAAAAGGATAAAACCTAAATAATCCTAAAGTCCAAATAGGCTTAAAAAATTCTAGAAAAAATGGGTTCAAAAAAATTTGATTTATAATTGGGGGCACTTTAAAAAAACCGAAAAGAAAATATAAAAATAAGGATAATGGCCAAAAACACACTAGCCGAAGGAGTTAGCCCGAGTAACTTGGCCAAGTTATGAAAGGCTGGTTCTTGCACTCTCGCCCTTAATAAAATGGAAGATGTTGGTAAAACCACACTTTCTGTATACCACTAAGTACATATATGCCATCCTTCTCTTAGCCGTCAGATTTTAATGGACGGTTAATATGGTCCAGATCACAATGTCACACCTAAATACAATTTTATTTTTAATTCTTCTTGCAAAATACATTGACATCAAATTTGGGGTGTTACATCCTGTTATAGAGTCGCGCCTATAAAAAATATAAAAATATATTCTTGAAAACAAAATGACCAATTTGCCCCTGAAAATTATAAGGGCAATTTGGTAAATTTTTTAGGAAAATTTCTTGTATTTTTTTGAGATGCGCCCCATTAAAATTATGACATGCACTTATGTTCATATAACTTATAAAAAAATTAAAACCAGTGTTCTCTGAGCTGTTAGATCTTAGATCAAACGGTCAGAGGATCACTTGTGACATTATGGTTGAAGCTATCACAACCATCCATTTAGATTGAACGATTGGAAGAGAGAGGCATAGATGAATTTCCTATGCCTGATGGCCTTTTGCAGTTTATTAAGGTGTCAACATTAAGGGATCAAAGTAAGGCGCACCATTAACATCTATTTCTACTTTTAATTATAAAATTTTAGGTCACTTTAAAATCTTGAAAATAGAATATATAGATAATGAACTACAAAATGGATTATATTAAGGACTTGAAATCTATTTTCTTTTACAACCATAAATATCGAGATCCAGATGATCACTTGGAGGGGTTTCCAGCTGCAAAAGAACCTTCTGGTTTTTGAGTCGCACCGTTATTACTTGCATAAACTGTTTTCATCACTATGATATGGGTGAGGGGAAACTGTTGATAGAGGTCAGCCGTTGCCTGACAGGACCTAATAATGGAATACTGGCCAATCACCATCATCTATTCATAAGATCGATGGTGGATTGCTGGTTTAAGCACCCCAAATATTACTTACAACGAGTATTGCATATATTCCCTGTCATTTGTAGGTTCCTATACATTGAGCATAGTGAAGGGATTCATAAAATATATAACAAATCATTGTAACACCATATCTCCACCTCATATCCATGAGTTTGAAACTTCAAAAAGTGTACCGATTGATCTTTCAAATTTGAAATAAACAATTAAAAAACCATAAATTAGACTATTTTCAAATTTCAAATCCTTTTTTCCAAATAGTAAAAGAAAAAGTTTACATTAAGGAGAGGCTCTAAACAATTAAATAAAGGCACACCCCAAAAGAGGTGGTTTCGATACCCAACAATTCTCAAATTGATCTTCTCGACTATGTATGGATATGAGAAAATTTGTATTTCAAGTCTTGAAAATAGTGCATCATGTAATAGATTTTTTAGACCATCAGTTTTTAAGATTTTCAAGTGTTTATAAATCTGCTCAATCCACACTATGTCTGAAGCTTTAAACTTTAAAAAAATTGTTTCATGCCGGCTGGATCGCATTTCTACATATGTGGTCCAGAAAGTGTAAAGCATCCATCTTAAAAATAGATACAACTAGGTGTTCCATCTTAAAACAATGGAAACTAACGGTCTAAATGTTTTCTTATTAGAATTAATATTTTTACTTTTTAAAATTTATGTATCTTTTCATATCCATGATCTCCATATTAGAGATAACATATCCTTAAAAATTAAGTCTTAAAATCCATCTCAAAAATAAATTTACTAAGAGGCCCACATTTCTACATATGCGGGCTTGGCCGCATAGAAACCGGGTCCTAAATTTCATAATTAGATATAAAAATAAACTTTCCGGCCATCGCAAAGATTTCAACTATTGGAACAACTTTCGATACTATTTGAAGCTGGCTTTGCGTTAATTGTTTAGGCCTTTAGGGCCTCAGCCTTATAGAAACCAAACCCAATAGTAAAACATGGATTGTCCTCCAAAATTTTGAATCCAAAATATCTCCAAGATGAGTTTGAAAGGGTGGATTCATTGCAACAAGTGGTCCCAAGGTGTACCTTACACCTGCCCTCCATATTTTGTGCCTACCCATGACATGGTCCAGCACATGGAGAGGTCAGAATGGCACAATTACCTCCACTCATTTCATGAAACCCATGTATCTTTTCTGTACTCTCTCTTAAAGGGCATTGGATACTTTTTGCCTCACTTTTTGACTTTACATAGAATCAAAATATTGTGGAAAATAGTTGGCATTCACATGCTCTTCATCATTAAAGTATTTGTGCTAAAAGGAAGTAGTAAATAAGAAGACGCGTGTCCTAAAAATCAAAAAAAGATGTCATCACTTTTCATGTGCAAATTGAAATCCCTCCTTTTATGAGAATCATTTGAAAAAAGGGTGCGGATTGTGTTGAGTCCAGGTTCTAAGCAATCAAAACGAAACACACCTTCAAATAGTGTTAGAAAAATTTGCTTTTAATATTGAAAATCTTTGTGATAGTTTTAAAATATGTTTTTATTTTTAATTATAAAATTTAAAGCCTTCAAAAATATATTGATCGTGTGGATCTGAAAACTTAAAAGTTAAAAAAATTGACGGTAAAAAAATACGTTACAAAATGCACTATTTTCAAAACTTGAATTACATTTTTTCTCATGTCTATGCATCTTGATGTCAAGATTATCAATTTGACGATATGAACTTCAAAACAACCTATTCTAGTGAAATTTTTGAGGTACGCTTTAATTTGATTGTTTAGAACTTAAGTTCTATATAAACTTTTCCCTTTAAGAAAAGAGTGTGCCGACATGCTCCTATAGGAGCATCTTGTGTGCATGCTGCCTCAACCAAATGACATGCCTAGGAGAATATTTTTATCTGAAATTTCCGGATCCAACTAAGAATCATGACATAATTATTTCCAAAAGACACAATATTTTGAGTTGTTCATATAGATTCACCCTTAAAAAAATAGACAGTCTCTTTCAATATTTAGACATCGATATTTTGTGATATAGAGTGTATCGTTGGAATATTTTTTTTTGGTAATGAAATCAGTTCAAGAGGTACATCCCAACATTTGAGGTCCTAAAAGCAACCCTAGATTTATCCGAAGGAGTAGCGAACAATGTGCTCCCTCGTGAGCAAAATATCTCTAAAAAAGAAAAAATCACCTACCGTATTTGTTTAGGGAAAGGGTCACCATCCCACATGATATAAAGCCAGAATAGAGGGCTTTCTTTGCTTCTCAAAATC
Organism: Amborella trichopoda; assembly: GCF_000471905.2. The sequence continues at coordinate 1,502,812 of NW_006499435.1, forward strand.
TCACTAGCTCTTGTTGGAACCTTCACAGCCTTCTTTCTCCTGTGTCTTTCTCAGTGGAGAGAACCATTGTTCTGATCTCTCCTCTTTTACTTTCAGCTTCCAAATGATCTAAGAGCCCCCATGCTTTCCATCTCGTAGAATCCCTGAATATTAACTTTGTTTTCAAAACCATTAAGATTATTCTTTCATTTGGTTTTTTTACCAGACCCACAGATCCATTAGTAAAACAACAAGTTTATCAAGCAAGAGAAACGGCGGAGAAGGAGACATGGGAGTTAGAAAGATCACCGGACACCGAGCAAATGTGAGATTGAAGGCAGGCTGTGAAACTGGAAGAAAAGATGGTGGAAAGAGATATCAGGGCAAACAAGGAAAGATATGTCGAAGAAAGTGGTGTGCGAATCACTGGTCTCACTATGAACTTGATGTGGAAGTAGTGAAGCAGATTTTATCTCCATTCAATATTGTTTTTAAGTGTGAAGGTTTGCCACTTGCGATCAACATAGTCCGGTTGTACTCTACTTTGTGGAGATCATTCGGCATATGTTGTAGTGAGTCTCCATAAAAATGCATGCAGAAAGTGGAGATGATGAAAAGGTATAAAGTTGAGTCTGGAGCTTAAAAATTACATGCATGATTGAAAATGGAGATTACAAAAATGAAGCGCATATGAAAAGTCTCATCATGGACCTAGCTTTGCGGATCACTTCAATTAGGTTGGAGCATGGTCCCATATTCATAGTGACTCATTGTTGTTGGGCGTCTGATTAAAGAAGTCACAGGACCTTTCAAACAAGAAGCAAAGAGAATTCCATTGACGATGACAATATGAATTTCTCTCAATCATCGAAATGCCCGAAACTCATCTCAATGCTATTTAAAGGCAGTCATTCAGTAGTGCTCACCCCATGAATCAATTTATGCCTCAAATCTTGTAGTGGTCATCCCATGAATCAATTTATGTCTCGAATCCATGAATTTGGAGCTCCAAAAATCATATAAATTTAATGATCTTTGAAGTATTGAATTAAAGGAAAACGGTATGTAAGGACAGTTTTCAAGGCTCAAATCTCTTAGTTCTTTTTTATTTGGATTCATGACTCTAGGGTTTGATGATCTACTTGTGAAGTTTCGGATCTTGGTTCTATCTCCAAAATGATTGTTGAAAAGGTGAACACACTCCAATAAGTCTTTCTACACCTAACCCTTACTTCGCACGTGCACAAGGGCAGATAGCGTGTTCAATTAGCAATCACTAAGATAATTCATTTTATAAGTTGCAAGGGGATGCCTATAATTCTTTTTTTTCTTTTTTAGGAACAGGTGACGCCTATAATTCTTTTTTTTTTCTTTTTTAGGAACAGGTGACGCCTATAATTCTTTTTTTTTTCTTTTTTAGGAACAGGTGACGCCCATGATTCGTCCAACTTGTATTCGAAGTGTGACCTTTTAAGCCCCTTAGGCCCGAGAAAGAAGAATGGAACCAACGAAGGTATTAAACCCATACGTATCGGATTCGATAGGCGATTCTAGGACCCCAAATTCTTATTTTTACTAGTTTGACAAACTTGGATCATTGATCTGGCCCATCTAACGGCCTTGTTGATCTGAATTAGTGCAGTGAGTGGGTGATCTAAAACCGGATTTCAGGTTTTAGTACACTAGAACTTCCAACTAGGCGTGGCAACGGGTTGGGTCCGGCTGGACTCCAATGCAAACTCGATTAGTATTCGGCTCTAGGTTTTGGACCTGGACCCGACTTTTTGGGTCTAAAATTTGGACTCATACCTAGATCCAAGGTCGAAAAGATATGAAGACTTATGGTCTCATTGAGGGTATGGCATTTAATAGAGCATAATGGTGGCTCAGGATTCGTGTAGTCGTCATCAATTAATTGGGGAAATACTATGATGATGATGACCTAGACCCGAAGTCGGGTCTATTCATTACCTCCCAAGTATGTCAGGTCCATTGCCACCCTAAGACTATGAGCATCTTTTTTTTTACTATCATATACCCATAGTATTAACGACATTTACAGTATTGCACAATATTATGAATATCCACATATACCCACATGCCTTATTGTTTTACGTAATTACTAGAAATCCCTAAGAAACAAACGTATCAACAATATTTATGAATACTTACACATATTTATATTATTCGGGTCGGCTGGACCCAAACCCGGACTCAAAGAGTATGCGAGTCCAATTTTTGGACTCGACCCGACCTTTAAGGTCCAAAATTTAAACCCATACCCAGACCTCGTAATGTTCTTATTAAATTGGTGTTTTACCCCTACTACAACATCGCTTATCTCATGAGCAATTTTATCTAAGGGATATTAATCAAAATGTATTTAGGAGAGAGTAATGATCTTATGAGACCCTCTCACACTCATGTGTGTAGGACTTCAATTGATCACCATTAAATTTAGCATAGATCTTTAGAAAATGTATCACATGAGATCTGTGTCAAATTTAATGGTGATTCTTTGAGGTCATACACACATTGGTGTGGGGGGATCTCATAGGATCATTACTCTTTTTGGAATTAAATAAACATAAAATAATGATCTTAGAATTATTATTTAACATCTCGCTCATTTTTATGAGTAATGATTATATGAGACCCTCCCGCACTCATGTGTGTAGGACCCAAAGGATCACCATTAAATTTGGCTTAGATCTCTAGAAAAGTCGAGTTATACACCCATGTGATAATTTTTCTAAATATCTGTACCAAGTTTAATGGTAATCCTTTACGATTCTACATACATAGACGTGGGAAGGTCTCATAAGATCATTACTCAAATTTAAAATATGAAATATTAGACATCTTTCAACGACCCCTAGTTATAAACGAGGTTGCAGTTGGCATACAAATGCAGTTGTAGATGCACCTTCAAATTTTATCATGGTGTATAATTTTGACGTAAAATGTTATTAGGGTTATCTAAAAACCTCTTTTTATATCTAATTATAAAATTTTAAATTTAAAAAATAGTCAAAATAAGTAGATCTCTAAACATATAAAATCTTGAAAATAAAGGGGGTAGATAATATGTTGTAAAATGTAATATTTTTGAGACTTAAAATCTTTTTATTTTTCATGATCATATATCTAGATGTCGAGATAATTAATCAAATGATTTTTCAACATAAAAAACTACCTTTTTCGATGGATTTTTGAATTTTTGAAGTGTCATATGTTCTACATTGTAAAATTGCATCCACACCAATTCTTTCCTATAAACAATATAGATAATATAGTATTAATTTCTCTACTTTTTTTTCTTTTTGTTATTTATTGTGCTCAATCGATGTCTTAACTTACACGCCAAAAGAAAGATAGCTGGCATGCACTGCCTTCGTACCCGGAATCTAATGCACTCATAAAAGATCGACCACAGAAAGAGCACGCACCTCAAAGTTAAACAAGAAAAATAAAGCAAGATGTCATTCTCTCCTTTTCATAGCCACCCATAAAATGAGGGTTTTCAGCCTTACCATACATTAACAAAGCAGACTAGGCCTGCTTATTTTTACAGTTTTACTTCTCTCTGTCAAAAATGGCACATTTTGAAGTCCTTCACAGCTTCATCTTTCTCCTTGGTTTCAGTGAACCCATGTTCTTCTATCTCATCTTTCACTTTCCTCCTCTTAATTTCAAGATTCTTGATTTTTTTTTGCTCTCTGAAGTTTTTCTCTTCTTTCTCTTGACTGCTTATCGTCTTTCTTGAACATCAATTTTTTGTTTTTAACTCTCTGGCTCTGAATCACAAAGATACAGTAAAATCATTTGAACTCTTCTCTGCCAAATCCTTTGAATTATTCCGTGACTGCAAGCTTTAGTTTCGCAAAACATAGACACCATCCTTTCCTATTTAGTTTCACACTATTACTGTCTGTGAAAAATCAGGTAGATCCATCATCGCTTCTTTCAATTTAGTTTGTTTCATCTCTTTGAATTGCATGTATCCACTCAGATCTATGGACTTCGGTTAACAAGAAGGGCAGGAAGTTAAGAAAGATGGCAATACAGAGAGATCTTGGCCCTGCTATGGGACTATCGAAGATCAACAGATGCCTAGCAAATGAATGGCTGGAAGCTAATTGTGGAATTGGATGTGGTTGGGAAGTAAAGATGGTCACAAGCAAACAAGGAAAGAACTGTCTAAGAGGGTGGCCTTCAAATTGGTGGTCTCACTACGAAATAAACATGAAAGGAGTGAGACGGATTGCTGATCTGTTGATAAAACTGCATGCCAAATTTGTTATCAAAAAGTGTGAAGATTTGCTCCTTGCGATTAATATTGCTCCCAACAGTAATGGGACTGTGTGAAAAAGTGAATGAACTGGCGGCTGGAATACAATGAGGTTGGGGTAAATCCCTGTTCATCCCTTTAAAATTTAGCTATGATATTTTGATGATTTGAATGATACGCTGTTACATGTCATTTTCTCAAACAGCACATTGTTCCCTTAGGACTATTTTCAAAGTGCATGAATGTTAAAAAGTGGTTGTAATGATGACAAGGTGAAGATGCACGATATGATGCAAGAATTGGCCATATGATTTTGGTGGGGCAAGGTAGAAGTTCTTAACGCATTTACTTTAATGCGATATAGATCTCTAGAGGACATCCCAACAATTTCTTTAAACGCATAGATGATGTTTATATACTTCACCTTCAAACAAATAGTGTGTCACTCTCATATTTCTGGTCATATTCAATTAATCTCTTCTACTTTAATATATTAGTAAATTATGAACTCTTAGAAGAGTTAACCTTAGAATATGGAGAGTTCCAACAACTCCAAGTATTGGACCTAGAACTTTGACCAAAACTCCTTAATGTGTTAGATTCCTACCTAGGATGTTTTCTGAACAAGCTAAGAGAGTTGGCCTACTTGATTTGCTAAAAAAATGTGGACTTTGATATGAATCGTGCAATCAATGATGATTGCTTCAAGCCTCGACTTACGAGACATTTGGAATTAAGCAAATGTACCATGACAAAAAATGGCTTAATTGCCTTGGAGATATTTGAAATTAAGCCAAGGCTTAATTGCCTTAGCGGAAGCCTAAAGCATACAACATTATATCTTAGTTAAGACGACTTTTATGGGTGATTTCTCAAAAGCTCCTTAAAAAGAAAGAAAACTAGGTCGTTGGAATTGGATATGAGGAGATGTTGAAAATATGGAGATGAAGACAACATGGATTAAGAAAACCAGAGCTACAATGCCTCCCCAAATTTTATGGTACATGGGACCATTTCTTGAATTGACCACCATTAGAGGTAATGGTTATGGAGTAAAAAAGCTCCTTCTAGGTGTTAGCAGAGTAGAAAGACAAGGTATTTTTATAGAGATTAGTGGGAAGGATTAGAGCAGGAAACCAAAGCATCGACTCCCTTCCCTAACCAAATTATTAGAGCATTTTGAGAACCAGGAAGAAAATGAGACTAAATACGGCTTCATCGAGGAGGAAGAGGGTGAGACGGAATCAGATTTCATCAAGTAAGAAGAGAGTGGTCTGAAAGGCAGGATTTTGAAGTTGCAAAAGAAAAGGGTTGATCGCCTATGGCCCGCTGATAAAAAAACGACAGCAATTCCGGCTGCATGCATATCTTCTTAAGTGAATGTAACACTTACCAATTGTATTGAATCGCCAAACTAGTTTCAATAGTACCTTCCACCCTTGAGTTTTGAATACAAGAATGTTAATGGCCGCTGTTTCATGGCTTTGTAGGAACTCCGTGGTTTGCAAGTTGGATCTCTCTCTCTCTCTCTCTCTCTCTCTCTCTCTCTGTATGTGTGTGCCTGTGTGCGTGCAGGTGGGGTTCTGTAAACACAAGTACCCTACTTTTTCTCAATGCCTAGACACTTCATCTATGAACAAATGATAGTAACATGTATAAGATGTGGTGCTATGGAATCCTTGCATGAGGAGAATAGTATAGAAGATGATAACTCGTGGAGTACAGATGTTACAAGTCATAAAATTTAAATTTCCAGTACCCATTCATGTTAGGAAGTAATCACATTTGGAGCTTTGCAAGCTCAATGTGGAAATCTTTTCCTCTCTGTGAGATTAAAAACAGAGAACTCTCCAAAGCCTGGACGCACGATCTGTAACAGCCAAACATCGAATTTGGTAGTGCAATGCCATGGATGTTGGTTAACTTAAAATGGTCCGCTTTCTATGGTCTCCAGAGAGAGCAGGAATGAATCAAAGGACGCTAAGGCCATTGCCATGGCTTTATCATGCAGGGGATTCAACAACAATGGACCCAAAAAAGGAACTTGGAAAAAATAGTTGATCGAAGTTTAAATGGAAGAGTGAGTACTTTAGTTGCTTCGAATTTTGTTATTTCCATTGTCTTTTAAAGTTGGCTGGGGCCTCGAACTTGTCCCTATTGAACACTTAGGCACTCGGCCGAGTCCTGAGCAGTGTACATGGCACTAAAAATTGAGGACTCGACCAAGCCGGTTCCCGGACTCGACCAAGATTTCAATCACTAGGCATTTCATTAACTTTAAATAGAAATATCTTTCCTCATGGACATCAAGTGTGTTTAGCGAAACACTAACGAGTACAACATTAAATAAAAGGAAAAGTTTATATCAAGTTGAGGCTCCAAACAATTAAATTAAGGTACACTTCAAGGTTGTTTTGATGTAAGAAAATCTTTAAATCAATCATTTATGGACTTAAAAAAAAATAGATTTCAAATTTGGGAAATACTGGCTCTTGTAATGCATTATCAAGGCAGTTAATTTTCAGTATTTTCATGTGCTTATGGATTTATTTGATTTGCATTATTTTTTAAGCTTTAAATTTTGTAACTAGGAATGAATATATATTTCTAATTTTTGCTACTGAAAAATCACCTTTAAACGCTATTTAGAGATGCGCCCTATGCCTCAACCTTAGAAAAACCAAACAGAAAAGGAGAGAGAGACGGGCAAACTCTCCATGGCCCTAATTCCTAATGGCTTATTGTGGTACAACAAAAATCTCTCTCAACATACATATAGGGAGATTGTCATCAAAATTTAAACGCTTCCTATTCCCAAATGTACGGATGTGTTCGGGATTGGTCTGGGGTCGGTAGGTTTGGGTCTGGGTTGGGTCAACCTGACCCAACTAGGTCTAAGTTAGACCGTATCCATGGTAGGTTTCAAGTCAATTGGACCCAGAGTCGACCGGCCAGGTCTGGTCGGAACCTAGTCATATTAAAAAACGAAAAACGGCACCATATTAATTAAATATGAAGTTAATATAACATTATAAATTTTATGCGTATGTATGGCAGGTTGGGTAGACCCGATCAGACCCAAATTTTCCAAGTTGGTCACCCTACCCTGTCCGGTCCATTTTACAAGTCTAGACCCAGACCCGGGTTGGGTAACCCTATCTGCTGGGTCAAAGGGTAAACTTGACCCGTTTGAAACCCCTACCCGAGTGCAAGATAACATTCCACTAAAAACAAACAGTTCATGAGGTTTTTCAATTTTTTAAGACTCGAATATCATGTACTACTTAGTTCGACTCTACCATTGAAATCGGCATCCGAGTCACTCAAATAAAACGAGTAGATTTCTTACCCATTTGTCTCCTTTATTCGAGAAATTTGTCAAGATAAACTTAACAACATTAAATATTGAAAAATAGTTTCATGTGGACTGGACCGCATTTCTACATATGCAGTTTAGAAAGTGTAAAGCATCCATATTAAAGATGGATGCAAGCAGGTGTTCCATTTAAAAATAATGGAAACTGACAGTTCAAATGTTTTCTTACTAGAATTGTTATTTCTAGTTTTTTAAATTTATTTATTTATTTATATTCATGATCTCTATGTTAGAGATTACATGTCCTTAAAAATATTAAGTCTTAAATCCATCTAAAAAATAGATTTATTAACAGGCCCACATTTCTACATATGCGGGCTTGGCTGCATAGAAAACAGATCTTTTAACATTTAAACAGGAGTATTTTGGTAGGTATTTTGAAATTAAATAAAAAAACATTTAAGATGTTGAATAGTTAATTTGTTGAGTGTACTTTGATAAATTTTATCCTTTCCTTGGGCTACAAAAATTCTAGAAACTACCAACCCAACTAGCTTAACCATCAGGCATGGAGTTATACATGTTTGAATGAAACTCAAAGACATCATATTGTGACACTCTATTACCTTGACCACCTCTCCTTAAGCTGCTCTCGTTTTAAAATTCTTATAAACATTTATTTCTGGTCCAATGACTTCAAGTTCTGGGCATAGGTGGACACTTGCATAACTAGAACTATAATGCTGAACAAATTGGCATTTATAAGCTACGCACCCAATTGGTATTTATAAGCCAAGCACTAAATAATCAGAGTCCCCTCACATATAATGCATGCCCCAAGGATGTTACTCTGCACAAGGTTAACCGTGGAGATTTCAGCAAAATAAAATCAGACGGCTTCTGACATATCTTGTGGTAACGAAGGAACATTGTAGCCGTTCAAGGTGGATTGGCGTCTTTGATAGCATGGCCCATGGCAATTTCAGGGCATGGTTGCTTCATTAAATGGTGGTTGAAGGACTTTATAGCACTATGCATGGAAGCTTCAGTCTTTGTGGTTACAAATTATAAATAGTTGTAATGTTTTGGAGGTTAATTTTAGACAGGTTTATATTATAAATAGTTGTAATGTTTTGGAGGTTAATTTTAGACAGGTTTATCAGGAGGCCAATGAGGTAGCAGACTCCCTTGCGAAGAGGCCAATGAGGTAGCAGACAGGTATATAGGGTTCTATGTTAGATGAATTGGATGTTGATGCTTCTCTTTTTTTTATTTGATCTCTATGTAATACCTTTTTGAGTAATAAAATTAGTTTTGTTTGTACAAAAAAAAAAAAAAAAAAAAAAAAATAAAAAGAAAAGAAAAGAAAGGTCATACGTAATAATGACACTTCTCTTTTTTTCTTTTACTAATCTTTTATTTTTAATTTTTTTTTGGGAGAGTGATCAAACAAAAGGTCTAAACTTTATGGACATGTGTACTAGCATTAAGATATATTAGTATTAATAAATAAAAAATTAAGACTTAGGGCAAGAGATATAGGTAACCGAACCGATTTTAGAATCATGAGTGTCGCTACAGTAAATCACCCGACTCGATTGTAGAGCATCGACCATGATGACCACCAGGGGTGATTCCCCCAATTCAAATACACCATCTCAGGGGGGAGGACCCCCATGTCAGAGCCAAGGGGCGAGTTCGGCTGGCTTATTGAAATTAATATAGCCAATATCCATGATTTACAAATTCTCATAATGGGACTTGCTCTAATATCGATGAGTAACAATGGAAATACCCTGGTTCCCCGTGCGGTTAATTTTGTTTTTATTTCTTCATAATATACAGCCCGATCCGACTCTCGAAACGCCAAGTTGAATAAAGCAAATTGTTTGAAGTTCTTATAAATTACCGTGCTTTCTTTACTGAAAGAACGAAAAACACCAAACCCCAAACATAAATTAGCAATCCATTATCGAGTTCACATTACTACCAAGCCTATCAACTTACCCAATAAACACTACCAAGCATATCCTTATCAAAAGTAAAATGGTTAATATCATATACAAGCGTTGTGAGTCCAGTCGAACTCCCTGAGTCACTCAAGCTTGGTACTCTGCTGAGCTCGGAAGTATACACATGAGAACCAAGTATGTCAGACCCGACTCAAGATCGATACCATAGCGAGTGTCGATCTGGTTTCATGTTTTCTAGCACTATACAGTCATTGATTTAAAAAAAAAATCGGTGGCCCGGATTATACATCATAAAAACTGGGCTAGATCGGTGAATCAGAAGGTCCGGATCATCATTTTACTATACAAAAAAAAATAGTGAATCGGCAAAAAAACGCATGCAACAATAGTGAACCATCCCAAAACAGATCCGGATCGATGAATCGGTATTTTTAATGTAGCCAAACAGCGTCTGGATTGGTGAATTGACGGGTCCGGAGTGCCATTTAACTGTACCTAAAAAAATAGTGAACCGGCAAAAAAACGCATGCAAAAATAGTGAACCAACCCAAACCAGATCCGGATCGATGAATAGGTATTTTTACTGTAGCCAAACAACGTTTTAACTTTAGCAAAACGTCACTCGCCGGTTCTCTTCTAGACCAAGACGATTTCCAATGTATTGACATAATCGGTACGAAATGACCAATTTCAGGGCAAACAATTTGGTGCCAAGCCGACATTTTTAAAATCAATTATACATTATAAAAGTGACCACACCGTACTAATGCACAAGCCTGACACATTATAGTCATCAGCATAAAATCCCAAAAAAAAAAAAAAAAAAGCACGCCCAATCTTATACATGCTTAAAGAGGTAAATAACAACGAAAACGTCTACAAACAAAAAACAAAACCATAAATCTTTGCCTTTCTTCAGATTATAAATAACAGTTTTTTATTTTCTTCATAAGCCAAAAATTTTTAGAGTGAAGATAGAGGATTATATACTAAGTTAATTTCCCTTATTTTTTAAGGGATTAATTAAAATCAATAAATGTTCTATAAAAACGAGGAAAGAAATAGTACTCAATGGCACTCTACTATAAACCCCAAAATTGCTCCGACCTCAATATAAAATGAGAAATTTACCAAAATTATATAAGATATTAACTATGGGAAAGGTTTATATAAGGCTGCAACCTTAGTAGAATAACAGATGCACTTCAAAAATCTATCGGAAATGTTGTTTTAATGTTGAAAAAAACCTCTAATCGATCATCTCGACATCGAGATGTATGAATATGAAAAAAAAAAGTTTTTGAGTACCGAAAATAGTGCATCTTGCAACACCTTATCTAGACCATCCATTTTCAAAATTTTTATACATTTATAGATCTACTTTATTTTAACCATTTTTGAAATTTAAATTTTTTTAATTAGGTATGAAAATAGATTTTAAGATAATACTAAAAAAATTTATAACAAAATTACATAGATAAAATTTTAAAGGGGCCTTAATTGGATTGTTTAAGGTTGCATCCTGATAGAAACCGCACCCATTAACTATTTAACATTTTAGTGGTCTTTTTATATTTAATTGCAAAATGCCTGCCAGGATTGAACGAAAACAGCCATCATCAACCATTTAGATTCCGAGGAAGGCTTTGGAGGGAGAGAGGGAGTCAAAGAAACGACCCTCAGCGCTCAAATAATTCAAGGTTTTAGAAAGAATACTACCATAACTGACAGGGTTTTAGAGAGACAAAGAGAGCCGCGAATGGGGATGTGAGAGAAAGATGACACCGGAATAACTAACTTAGAGAGATAGAGTCTGGGTAGCGGATTCTAGAGAGAGACAGGACTTAGAGAGAGAAAGACAGAATCTGGGGGTTTGGGGATTGATGAGAGAACAAAATCACTGACGTGAAGCACAAAATGTGCACCGTTCCCAGCCTATTTTCCGTCCGTTCTTAATTCCAACGGTGGCGATGAACATATGCACGAAACGATAGCCCACGTCATTCATTGGAATTTGATGTCCAAATCTTTTGGACCGTCCATCTCATTTCTGACGGCGGATATCTCGGCATTTGCAGTAAAAATACACATGTACAGTCATTCATTGGAATTTGAAAGTCCAAATCCTTTCGACCGTCCATCTCATTTCTGACGGCGGATATCTCGCGCATATGCAGTAAAAATAGACCCCTTTTGTAGAAGCTTTTCAGTAAAATTCCTAGAAATAGTTTCGCATCGGACGACATTTTACGCTTTTGGCCCTGGTTATTCCGATGCCGCCTATAAAATTGCCCTCACCTCCCCTTTCAAACGCTATAAACGAGCGAGAAAAATTTCTCAGAAAAATTGCAGAGCCAAGCCTTTTCATTCTCCAATCGGTGAATAGGTATAACACGTTCCCTTTTCTTCCTTCTCTGATTGAATTTTTCTTGCTTTCTTCGATTTATTTTTAACACTGTTTCTTGCATCAGCCACTGTTATTTCATTCCTCTATGCGATCCTCTGTTCTTTTTTTCAGTATTTTGAGCTCATAAGAGAAGTAATCCGAGGAGGAAGCATCCCTTTCTGCTGCATTGTTAGTTTAGATCAAGAATTTTCGTGAATGATTTCATTTTCTATCATTTGAAGAAAATAATCAGTCCTGTGACTTTGATTGAGAAATAAGTTTGTGATTTAGTTTTAATTTAAGAATATAAATGAATCGATGCTTCTTTTTTTTCGTCACTTGACTTCTTCCTCTAAACAAAGAAATCTATATTGTTCTGATTTTTGTTATTTTCTGGAATTTATAGTATCCTGACAATTATGGTGTCCAGAAAAGTGTTATGCTCTCAATTTTATGGCGATCTGAAATCTTTTAGATTTTGGAATCTGCAATGCTTTGAAATTGTTGTATATAATTTTACAGTTACCTAATCTTCAGTGTTCAGATTTAGAAAATAATGGTATACTTTTCTTTTGATTCAATAACTGTTTTAGATTTGTTTTCTTGTAGACTGAAATGGAGCTTTTGGAATAGAAACTCAGGCTGCTGATTTTTCAACTATATTCAACTCCTTAACCATTTTAATCTCATCTGGATTTTGGAAATAAGATGATTTCTATTTTGAAATATTTCCTTTCTCTCCATTTTGCTTTGAATTCAAGAAACTTTCTCAGTCTTAATTAACTGAATCAATTTTGGTTAGATAATTTCAATCTTTCTTCTTTCTTGAGTCTTGTATGGATAGTCAGTTGATTCACCAAGAGAAATTGGAAAACATTGTGACTTACAGATTCAGATTCAAAACTCACCTCTATCTTTCAAATCTACTGTGCTTTCAGAATTATTTTCTCGTTATTGATGGAAAATTTGAAACAGTGGTTCCGAACTTCTAATTAATCCGTTCTTAGTTTCAGAGAAGGATATACTTCAGAATCAAGGATTTCTTCTTTCATGTTTAGCTTCTTTAAATCGAGAAGATGTATCTTTTTTTTTATACTTCAGAATCAAGGATCTCTTCTCTCATGTTTAGCTTCTTTAAATCGAGAAGATGTATCTTTTTTTTTTGTTTTTTTTAATTTGATTGGCAGTTTCTTAACAGAAACTAATATGCAGGTCGTGCTTCATTCTTGTTAACTTTACATGTTTAATCTTGTTTATCATAAGATTAGTCTTTTTTTAATCTGCTAAAACCATGCACCTAAATTGTCATTTTCCTAAATCTTCACTTGTAGAAATTTTCGTATCTTTTTCCTAGTTTATTCACGTTCGGTTGAGTTGATTGTTCATTTTATCTTTTTTAAATCCGAAAATACTGAGGTTTTGCTCCTTTTTTTTGTTAAGCACCTAAAGGTTTAATCCATTAATCTTTCTTCGTCTTTTTAATTTTCATGTAAATAGAGGAAACATTCAATTTCCTATTGAATTGAATTTCCCGCTTCTCAAAAAGATATGCGTGTCCTGCTTATAACTAGCTTGGTGTAATTCAGCTAATTGATATTTATACTCTTGAAAGGAAAAAAAAAATCAGTTAATAGGTTTAAATTTACTGATAAATCTCTTTTTCTTCGCTTTTATAAGAAAAAAAAAAATCAAAAGCGAGCAATAGATTTCGCGGGCTTTTTTAAAGAAGCGGCTGGAAGGTTTTGTTAATTCAAGAAAAGAATGAGCCGGAATTTTCATGTAGTCACATATCGCCCCTCACTTTTAAACTAAAGACGGATTTGTTGCTTGTAAAAAGACCAGTATGTAAAAGAATGTAGACGACTAATACAGATGGGCGGTTTTGTCAAAAGAAGGGGTAATTTGTCTTAGCATAAAGGTCAGGGTAATACCGTCCTTTTTCTGGAATGCCAAAAAAACCAACCCTGGATGAGATGATCATTTTTACGGGGTCTGATTTTTCAGAGGACGCCAACCCTGGATGAGATGATCATTTTTACGGGGTCTGATTTTTCAGAGGACGCTACTAACGTAAGACAAATGACGCTTTGTGGGACGCATAAACAATGATTTAATAAAATTATTATCTTCAATATTTAAAAATAAAACTTATTTTTCAACACATTCATGTTCGAGATTATAATTAGTCCAAAATTAATCTTAAAAAAAAAAAAAACTCATATCTACATTATAATTTGTCCAAAATCAATCTTAAAAACAAATAACTTATATCTATATGTAAGTCCTAGGAGTCGTAAAAAGGGTGTCCTAGAGTTGAAGCTAGATTATTGAGAATATCTCCCATTAATTTTTGGGATCCTCAATGTTAGCTTTCTTGAGGGATCGAACAGGCAGTCTGCTCCTGTGGGACAATGAAAGCATTTCAGTTTTCCCTCCCATTTCTTCAATTTTTTAGTTGAACTCTCCCCCTCTTTACTCGTCTTTCCTTCGCTTATTTGAATCCCCTCTTTACTTATCTTTCCTTCGCTTATTTGAAAGGTCACTGATATCTTAGATTTTTTTTGCAGGTTCATTCAAGAGAGAGAGAGATGAAGACGAAGACATGGTTAATGGCAGTGTTATTGTGGTGGCTGTGTTATGTATGTGGTGCAGCGAAGGATCACGTAGTGGGAGGTGATTCAGGTTGGGAACTGGGCGTGGATATGGAACAATGGGCTTCACAGAGACTGTTCTATCCAGGGGACAACTTAAGTGAGCCTCAAAGCTGTATACCATGGTTTCCAATTTGCATTGTTACCTTTCCGTGGTTAAATCACACAGTTGACACGAAAAAAAAAATCATCAATAGTTTCATCGTCGTAACCAGTCTTTCTCTCGTGTGAATTAGTTCGATTAAAGTATTCTCCTCTCTCTCTCTTCATCAATTAATTTGATTACATCATTATATTAAAGAACTCTCGCTTTCTCTCTCTCTGCGTCTCTATTAGTTCGTGACAATTTGGTAGATTTTGTCATGTTGGGTAAGTGAATTTGGTAGAGATTATCCTCCACAATGAAATCTGACATAGACAAGTAAGGCTCAAAAGAGAGGGACAGAGAGAGAGAGAGAGGAAGAGGAACATGCATTTGGTGATAGTTGGAGACAGCTAGAGAGGTGAATATATCAAGCTTAGAGAGAGACGACATGCATATTAGAGAGGACCTGCATATTAGGTGATACTTGGAGAGAGCTAAAAAGAATGGTGAAAATCAAAGCTGAGTGAGAGAGAGAGGGAGATGACATGCATCAGGTGATATTTGGAGAGGTAAAATATCAAGCTTAGAGAGAGATAGAAAGGAGACATGCAATAGGTGATACCTGGAGAGGTAAAATATCAAGCTGTGCGACAGAGAAAGAAAGAGAGAGAGAACATGCATTTAAGTGATACTTGGAGAGCTAACTAGAGAGAGAGAAAAGTGAAGATATCAATCTTCGAGAGAGAGAGTGTGTGCGCGTGCGTCTATGGGGGAGACACAGAGGGCATGCATCAAGTGATACTTGGGAGAGCTAACTAGAGAGAGAAGTGAAAGATAACATGGAGAGAGAGAGAGAGAGCTGAAGATATGAAAAGCTAATTGGGCGTGTGCCTATTGTGGGAGCAGTATTCATGCATGGACCGGACCACAACGTGGTTGAGGTGAATGAAGACGCCTTCAACTCCTGCTCCGCCACGCATCCCCACCACCACCCTCACATCGAGGGCACGACCCTCGTCCCGCTCACCACGCCCAACGCCTCCCGCTTCTTCATCTGCTCCGTCTCCGACCACTGCTCCCAGGGCATGAGGCTCAGCGTCCGCACCCTGGCAGGACCCACCCCCAAGCATTCTCCTCGGGCCCCACCATCCCACTTGGCTTCTCCAGCTCATGCCAAAGACGATCACCCTGCTGCCTCAGCGCCCGGTGGGGACCACTTGGCTCCTCCTTTCCCTTTTGGCCCTGATGTCAATTCCCCAAATCCCCAACAGGACCTGGTATACAGAGATTCGAGTGGGCCCCACCCCATTTCTCCTCCTCACCCTGACAATACACCTAACGCCATGCAGGACACAGCTGACTCAGTAAAGAGTGGGACCCGCAAGGCACCTCCTCCCCATTTTGCCCCTCACAATTCCCCTTATCGCCATCAACAACCTGAGGAAGACCTTGCTAAGCCTACGCTGGGTGGGACCTTAACTTCTCCGCCCCATCTCGACCCTTCCAATTCACCCAATATCCAACAAGACCCCATGCTGAGCCCCAGGCGCAACTCAGAGGATCGGTTTCCATCCCCGCATCCGCATCCGCATCCGCATCCGCATCCGCGCCCGCCCCAGCCCCGGCCACCGCCCACACCAACACCGCATCATCACCCACCTCCTCCCCCTCCCGACTACCCATCTCCGGATATCCCTTTCCCTCCTGTCGATCCTGGTCTGTGTCCTCAGAATCCCCATCCCAATAATGGGACGAGGCTAGTAGATGTCGGAGGCGTGCTTCTCAGCATGTGGTTGCTCAAAACTTTACTTTTCTCGTGGCACTGGTAGTTAGCATTACATTACAGTACGTGTAAAATAACAATCCTGTATTTCCCTTTCTGCAATGTGACGAATTCTTTGGCAGCGATTGCTGCTGCAGTCCATGTAGACTTGAGTGCATTGTAACATTCTTTACCAGAGATTGATTGAATGCTGTATCAACTTTTAGAAGCTTCTGTACAAGTGCATTTTCTTTGTTTCTATTCTCTCTTGCTTCATCTTTTTATTTTCACGTACCGTCCGGATCGTTTCTTCCTTTTAAACATCTCTCTCTCAATAGCAACAACCGCACATTCAATTATCTGCAGCTCACACTTGAAAGAGGCCATCAATGAAACAAAAAACCCCTACCCATGATGGAAAATAGGTAAATGCATCATCCCAAGTCTCCAAAGTTTTAAAACCACACATGATCTTCCCAAAACCAGAAAAAAAAAAAAAAAAAAAAAAAGGAAACTCAACTAATATAACCTCTACGCAACTATGATTGAATTGCAAAATCAGGGGGTTAGGAATTATAGAATAAAAGAGAGAGAGAAGAGAGAGACAGAGAGAGTTGAGCGAGAATTATTCAACAACTGTGTTGCACCTGCTTGTCGAACTCTTGTTAACTTCAGCTCTCAGTTTTTGGTACAGATTTTTCCTTTTCTACCAATTTACAATGATAGCAAGGCAAGTCTATTGCACATTCCCATCTCTGACTAATTTCACATACAAGAAAGTGAAAACATAAATTAGAAAGAAAAACAAAAAACAGTGGATCTATAACCTTAAAATTGAAGCATGGCTATGGCAACAATGTCAATCCGGAAGGAAGACGAACTTAGGTGTCAGCTTGGGTTGTTTTGGATGAGTGGCTGCGACTGAATCCTGTCTTCTCCTTGAGAGCTCTGCAACTTGTGAAGAGAACGGTATTGCAAGCGCACGCTATCCCCCGTGTCAAGAATTTTCAACAGGTACCTGCAACCAAAATTGCATTTTCCTTCATGCAGTTAAATTATATTGCAATTGTAATAAAACAAAAAAGGTTCTAATGGAAGTCAAATACCACAATAAAATGAGAATCTGAAAACAGGGTTGAATTTGAGGGTAACATGGTGATTGAGGAGTTTTTGGCAATCAACCAGAAAGCCCAAGAGACAGAGAAATAAAAAGACAACAAAAGGCAAAAGTACAAACCACAGTAAAACCAGAAGACACTTGATCATTATTTCCACCAAAAAAGATCCTAAAGTTCCCACACAGACAAGATATTACTAGTGCACAATAGTTCCAAGTTATATTCATAATTTGCATAAAGAATGGCTTTCCATAGTTTTCCATCTTGAGGTTATTCTGGCCGTAAGAGAAGTAAACAAACTCACCAGCCGTTGAGACATTGAGATGTGATCACTGCTTCCCTTCCCACGAATTTATCAGGAGTCCTCCTGTTCCCCTGCATAATTAGTCTTCCTTTAGTTCCCTCAATAAGAATTTACACGGAGAGGTTTTACCAGAACTTAATATCTGAGTGTGTACAGTACCTTGATAAGAACTTTCTCATTTACTGCAAATGGATACTGGACTCCCTTTAGGTGTCGAGGACCATCTCCATCAGCACCCATATCCCCATTTTCCTGTGAGATCAATGTTGAAAAGTCAGGCAAAGGCAACAGGAACTGCAAACACAAACATTTTCTTTTCAATGAGATAAAGCAATTTTTCAACCCTGGCATCTCTCTGGAAGAAACAATAACAGAAAAGTTTAGTTACTGCTGATTGTTGAATTTCTTCTTCATTCCTTTTGTTTCTTTTCTCGAGGAAGGAGTATAAAAGGAGATACACATAAGAAAGAGTTTCGAATTTGCATGAATACCTTGTTAAGCCTCTTGATTGCATCTGTATGTTCCCCAGCTTCTTTTCGGCGCTTTCGAAGTGTTGCATTGTGGAATAGCCTTCTATCATCCTCATGTTTTACAGCAGCAGCAGCAGCTCTCAAAGCTGTAAAAAGACATCAGCCATTTTTTTATTTTTAGTTGAAAAAATTCAGCTTCTTCAGAAATTAGAAGAAACAGAACAACTATTTGTTCTTGGGAAAAAAAATTTTTGAGCATATGACAATTGTTATAGCTAACACGCATCTTACCATGATTTGGAATCAGAGTGGAACCATCAATCTCTGCACCACAAATATTGCATCTTGACTACCAAACAAACAGGACACCATATTTAGTTCCTCTTCAGAGCCACATTTAGTAGTTCAATGGCAAAACAATGCACAGATATCTTATTTTTGAAATATTATCGCTTAGAAATACAAAAATTAAACCCCACAGTAACCATCCCAGTATTAGAAAGTTGGACTTTAGAAGGAAATTCCAAACATTTGGTTATAAGCAATAATACGTAATAAATAATCCAAAAGATATGATGGTCATGTTAATCAGAGTGTCTGTAGCAATTCCAAGATTTCCTACATACTAAGACAATGGCATCCTGCCATGTTTCACCATTAAGGCAACTTATCATTAATAAGGTCAAAGGAGTGCAGGATAAACATCCATGGTTATATATGCATGTCAGAAAACCCAGGGGCAAATGGCAATAAGAACAATTAGAACCATGGAAAATAAAAAGAAAACTACAAAGGTTGAAGCACATATGCAAAATGGTACCTCCCAACCGGTTAAGAAAACGCACTAATTAATGAAAGCTGTAATAGCAGTCCAGAAAAAAAAAGCCATCAGACTTTTCAAAGGTAAAAGAAGGATTTTGATAAAATGTATACATGGAGGCAAAACATTGTCATGAATGACCAATCCACCTTGGGCCATGACTCGTGAAAACACTTAATGCAATCTTTATTCTCTATATTGGATGTGATCAGAAAGAGTCATTGAGGTTGTAGTGTTCATTATACTTGGTGATTGGGGGAGGGGGTGGGTGGGAAGGGGAATAGCATCAGTTGGTCACAATATCTTCTGCTTATAAACTGTTCTGTTTCGGAGGTATTTTGCTTTGGTTTTTAATATGCACAGTTTTCCAATGTTTTGCAATATCTCTTGCGTTACAAATTAAGACAGGAGCATTTGTTACCATTTCAAGGACCTTCCTCAGCATGAGACCACCAAATGAATGCCCACAGGAGACCACCATGGCATCTTCAAGGAACGCACCACTGGCAACATCATATAATTATAAGCAAATAGTAAGCTTCCATATATTCAGTAGCATATACCAACATTTGAGCTTTCAAATTGTCCAGATCAACCCAAAGGAAAGAACAATGTTACTACAGCATAATTCAAGCGATAGATGGAAAAAAATTCTAGCCTTCACCATAATCAATAGACAAACTGCTAAAAACCAATTTCTAAGATGGATATGGTATACAAACATTTTAGTCACTTTAATAAAATTTACAGCACAAGAGAGCATTGAAAGACAACTCAGAACTCTTGATTTCTTTACTCGAGCAGCAATATTCCACTACTACTAAAAATTCGACATAGTCAGCTCCTTTGATGGGTAATATTTTTATAGCATGTAATGCAGAGCACAAAAGATGGTGCTCCCATTATACAGTACACAGAGAAGCTTTAGAACTTACTAAGTTACTATACACACTGTTACCACAGCACTTCATCTAGGCTGGTGTCCCATGTTAACACTACACCTGGGTAGATTATAAACAATTAAGCATTGGGTAGGGGCTGATGGTACGGTTTGAACTCAAGGCCTCCTGGCCTACGGTCCTCTATCGCCTTCTCATCCACTTATTATTATGTATTGAGAAGGATATTATATTGTGTAAAAAAGTTTATTTATATTATAATATATTCATATGGAGGTGTCTAGCCTTGTCCGCTTTTTAGGACAGTAATAGACACATTGGACATTTGTAGACGCCAATAGTCTTGTCGATGTTCATGTATCACTAACAATATGTTGAAAATCCATATAGGCACCCCATGCTTTCCATGAATATGAACAACTATCTCGAAAAAGGATACACCATCCACTACGCAGAGATTTTCTAAGACAACCCAATTGATAGTAGAAAAGCAATTAAAGGAATCACAAGATGGAGTATGCAAGCTCTAAAGGAAAAGCCTCGATCAGTCCCAAGTCCCAAACAAGGCCAAACCTCTTCATCGTATGCCCATCTGAATAAAACTTCATTCAGAAGTTCCAACAATGAGGTCAGTTGCCATCGATCATAATTTGGATGGCTTAATATTGCATATAGAAGTTTCAGTATATATTGTGATTTCTGAAACTATCTATCTGGCCTTTTTTTATGAGTTATCTGGCTAGCATAATATGCATAAGACCATAGAAAGGGAGTAGAGAGGTCACTATGGAATATATCCTTCCACTGAAATCTAGGACCGAGACTGCATCTCAGTCCAAATCTATCACATAGGTTGTGTTCAATAGCTTGAAAAATTCTCTTTCGGGGAGACAGGAAGCTATGGTCAAGGTTTCAAGGAAGAGATCAGAATTGTACAACAGATCTAGAGAACAGTTAGTGCGTACATCAATATGCCACAAAAAACTTCCAAACGAAACAAGTTAGCTTGCCATCTCAAGTGACACAGTAGATAACAGCCATCCAAATTAAAGAGAGCAGAAAAACCAAAATAGTCCATCAAATTAGCTCCAATAAGAGAAGGAAGAAGAGTATCAAAGGAGGAAACGAATTACACATCCTTTTAAGTACCTAAACAGGCCACTTCCCTTAACAAAATACATATATCAGAATGAAAGATAGAGAATAAGTTTGTCATAAAATCAAGGCTATCAGATCAGCAAGAATACAGAAGAGCAACCAACCAAAATAAAGGAGCATGAAATACGATTCACAAGACAAGGGATTTGTCAGTTCAGAATTTTGGAGACAATACATATAAGGTTCCTAAGGAAGGAGATACTGTTACTTTGATAGAGGAAAGGAGATACTATTGAATATATTAGAACATGATTTCTCTCGTTTCTTTCATTGTCTTGTAAATATGTATTTTGGAGTCAGGAACATCTTCCAAAAAAACAAAAGAAAGGAAAGGAGAAGGGCAGAGAGGGGGATGCAAGCAAATACGACAAGATCTCCTCCTCCCTATTCCACAGCTGAAAAGCAACTCACAAGATGGTACACATTTCATTATTATTTTTTATGCATCTGCTCCTCCAATTCTTCTATGGGTAAGTTTTAGTTCTGACATACAAAGTACACACTGAAGAGGAGGGAACTAACAAGAAGCTCCCAACCCATGAGCAGGAACAGACTTAAGACTATCAAAATTACAAAAGGTTGCATTCACAAACTTGAAGACTCAAAACTACGAAATTACTTACGATAGGGGATCCCAGAGAAC
Source organism: Amborella trichopoda (assembly GCF_000471905.2). The sequence continues at coordinate 1,524,667 of NW_006499435.1, forward strand.
ACTCCTCAATGTTGGCTCTGGAGTTATGTTATTCCGAGGTTCCTGTCACCCAAAAACAATATCGAGCATAATTATCTAAAAATGAACAGAAAGTGTACAAGACAAACAGGATAGAATATTCTTTTTAACAAATTCTAGAAAAAAAGTTCTTAGAGATGATAACATAGAAGAGGGACAACTGACTCATGCAGAACAATGAACTCATCGCTAACCAATCATAAATACATGACAAGATGCACAAATACATCCATTAATTAATAAAGAAGATTGAAAAAGCTTCACCATTAACAGCGGAAGATCCTAAATCAACACAAACAAGAAGAACCCAAAGCTAAATTGCACCACACCACTTAACAGCAAACTTCATACAATGGAATTTGGAGGAGACTGATTCAAGACAAAGTAATATATCTTTATAAATAGGAGATAACTAGTATAGCATTCCATGCTATTTGAAATAATATTTGCTCTCAACCCACTATTTTAAGAGTTGTACTGAGACACAATACAACTTGCTACTGACAATATTGACATCCCCATGCAAAAAAGCTGGCAATATTAAAGCGAGACTGTTTCTTTCAATGCCAACCCATCAAACTAAACATCAATTGCACTCTTAAAATAGTGAACCAATCAAGCTACTATGTTTTCGCCAAAGAATAGGACTCCTAATAGTGTTGATGCCCTTTTGCATAAGTAACACCAAAGTAAGAGAAATAATCACAAAAGAATTGTTCCTTAAATTTAGCCTTCATGAATGTCTACTCCATTTTTCATAGATTCCAACCTAGCAATCTTAACTCCTGTTTCAGTCTCAATCCCCAGGCAGCAAATATTTCTTCCAGCCACGCTGATTTCCCTTTTCATCATCTGAATTTTCTGTAAGTCATGCATAAACCTTCACCAAAAAGGTTGTCACTATTACTCAAGCATTTTTTAGTAAAACAATCTCATCCCAGGCAAAAGTTCTCAAATCTGAATGGAATAGAAACACCAGCAGACAATGTAATCAGGCAAGACCAGGCTACAGACTACAGCCAGCCTCAGAGGGCCCGTTATGCCTGTACGGGGAAATGCAACTCTCATCCCATTAATATTGGGACTCAGTTTTCTGAAGTCATAACTAGGTCTATCTGACTATGAGACCCACCATCCAAATTACCCCATGGAAGGGCAAGCCCACAATTTCAGTTTTTCTCATGATAACCAACAACCTCTCCAAGCTCCTCAAAATGACACCCAACCCCTTTCTCAAAACATTTGGTTGATATTCCAGGCATTGATCGAATAATGAAACTTTTGATGCAGTAGAAAAGCATTATCAAATAATTGGAAAGCTCATAGAACTTGCCAGCAAAACCAGATATTTACCATCAAGAATACAACTATGAAAAATATCCCTTACTGCAAAGAAGGGAAGCCTTCCAGACAATCCTAGACTAAACAATAGAAATAGTTTTGTTGTTAGATGTCTACTTCCAAATAATGCTCTTAAGTCTCCAAGGAGATCTGCATAATGAATAGTTAATAGTGGCCGGATCCTTGAAAGGATCGTTACACCCTCAGCATCTGTCAGCTCAGGTTAGGACAAAAGACGATACAGATATTATCAAAACAAAGTGATTCAGAATAAACTTATGGACCACTAACTCAGTAGTTGAAGCAAATCAACATTTGAGTTATCCAAATAAAATAAGTGCATCCTAACTTACGTAAGTATTTTCTGCACGGTTGTTGCACATTGCATCATCTTCAGCAGATAGATCATCCATAAACTGGCTTACAGTGATGGGCACAAAGTTCTGTGGGATAACATGACCAGCTGCTGTTATTGGGGAACAGTCCAATATTGCATTGCCTTGGGGCATGAGTCTAAATGCCAAAGAAGTCCTGCAATAACAACAGTATAACACAAATATCACAGACCGTACTTAGCACAAAGGTTTCTCACGCAAACGTGATCATAAATCATTAAAAGTAAAAACACCAACAAACCAAAGTATCAAACTTTTCCATAAATAATGTTTACAAAGCAAATAGAAGGAAAAATGTGAGCATTGCATATGTAAATTCAACCTGCCACCAGTCATGGCGCCTGATGTGTAGTCAGGAGCTGTCCTATAAGAAGCAGCATGCCGGAGGCCAGCAGTGGCATGGCTGAGAGCCCTGCCTGTGAGCAATAAAATATCCCCAGGCCCTGATCCACCATCTGCTACATACCAACGGCCATTTGGGTCACAAACCTACAGAAGAACCAACTGTAAAGATGATTTGAGGATCATACTAAACACAATATTGATGATCAGCGACTACAATAACCCATAAAAGAGTAAAATAATAACAAGGAAATCAACAAACTTCCTTCTTCAAAATTGGAATATGCATGTCTACTGGATAATGACAACATCAGAGACACAATTTTATCTACTAAGGAGAAAATAATCACCTGAAGTCCTGGACAGTCTGAAGCAATCAAGGTCAGCAATCCTTTCTCCACTTCATAGTTCATTCCAGGCTTTCCTCCACCAACAGCCACCTTCCCATTCTGTACAGAAGCATGAGAATAAGTTGCAACCAGTACTGAGGAAGATGCCTCATTGGGAGGTAAAGGTGTATCATCCAGCAATTGGTTAAAAACACTGCCAAGGGAGAGCAAAAAACAAAAATCAGACAAAAGAGAGAAAGTAAACGTATTTGTGAATAGTGAATGGGAGTAACGAATATCATGATTTATTAAACAATAGTATTAATATTGTGATTACTCGCTGCGCAGACGAAGATGTCTTGCAATAGCACACAAGGCTGCACGAGACGCTTTCCCCAAACATCTAAAAACCTCCCCCATACAAGGTGGAGATGAATCCCCCTCTTCTAGAGCCCTACAATCAAAAGTAGTCATTATTATCCCATCCACCAAAACTTTTGCAACACCAAACTACGGGAAGACACTGGAGATTAGCAAATAAGAAAAGAAAATGAAACCAATGCAACATGGATTGACAGAAATATGTGGCATACTGTGCATCACACTGACAGTGGAAGATACAAACGAGCAACAATATTCAGAGAGTGACAAGATAACCCAGAGAGTAACAATATTGTGGATATGAACTAGCACACACACAAAAAAAAATGGATAGGAAATCATCTTCGGTGTAAGATACACATGAGCAAGAGTTTGATGAACAGGTATAAAGTTGGATAAGAAATCATGAAGTGCAAAAATGAAGACAGAAGAAAAGGTCAAGAGAAGAGGAATCAAATCAATCCACCCATTTAGATGGGCGGCAAAAGCAAGTAAAATGTATAGAAGTAACCAAAATTATTGTTGCAGGATTCTTGTTCAGAAAAATATGACCCAATTCTTGCAAGGCACGGTGTAGGCAATATAGAAACCAAATTATGCATATAAGCAAGGAATGGTGATGTTTCCTGGAAGACTTAGATCATGAGGGCACTGTTTCTCTTTCTC
>NW_006499435.1:1528678-1545994 GCF_000471905.2 Amborella trichopoda
GTTAGTTTACCCAACTCTGATATCTATCAAGAATGGAGAAAGGAGAACAAGAAAAAAAGTATAAGGCTGCATCATCGTGGATTTTCCTTGGTTTATTCCAGCATATGTATAATCTACTGTTGGCACAGCAACTTTGAGAAGTTTCTCTGAGACATTTTTCCGAAGTTTTATCAAAACTTGGGAAGTTGCCTGGTTTTTGGAAAAACAAACTCTCAAGTCCAGTCAAGAATAGCCTCCCAAACCTCACAGGTGGTTGAAACAAGTCACCCATACCTGGCCAAATCAGGATTAAACAACCCAGAACCGGCCAGTTCCTTTGCTTGTACCAGCCATTTTAGGGCTTCACAAGAATTATGAGCCAATGTGAGAATCACACTCCATCTATTCCTTAAGTCCTAAAGTTATTTGGGTCACCAACACCTGAGTCACATAATCGGGAATGGTATATCATTAAGATTTGCACCTTAAAATTAAGCTCCCAATGATGTGTATCTAACTAAATTTTCCCAACATTAGGTACAAAACGATTCAAACCTGGCTTCAAAGGGAAACTAAAAACTCAAACATGTAGACAAAATATGTTTTTCCAAATATGTAGAACTGCATTTGAAAAGGTGTACATATTTTGATACAGCAGCGTATACAAACTAAAATGTTTCCAGTAAGTGGCAGAACTGAGCTGAACAGGGAAACCGGCCAAATCCAAGCCAGAGCAGGGGACCCTAACTGCCTTGATGCCTGTGTTACTATAATGTTGATATATCTCATAATTGTACGAATTCTTTCTTGCTTTCAATTTATTCCATATATAAGAAATTATTGAATCACTAAGCTGTAGAGTAATTGTACCAAGTAAATAAATTAAATATGATTAAAAGAGGAAACAAACAGGAAACAATATTTCTTTGGTACAAACTATAATGGAACCAAACTGAGAAAAACTAATGTAAGTTGGCATATATTCACTACTCGCAATTTCCCAGGAACAACAGAAATTGAGAAAACAGATATACATGATTGGCGAATTCAAACACAAAAGTGAGAAGAAAAAAAATCCTTAAATACTGATACATAAATCACAAATACCCAAAAACATAATGAAAATGATATAAAATCACTCATTCTCATCACGGTCCACATGAATTTTTAATATAAAAAAGATTCAAGTGTTTGCCTACCTCCCAGCTCGATACATGTAGATCCCTCGGTTCGACTTTGACCACACACCACCAGCTGTTGTACGAGTCCTGAAATAAAGCTTCGCTGATTCCATTGCGCACCTCAACAGCGCAGAATCCTCACTTCCCAATTCAATAACCGCTGCATTATGCCTCGTTAAAGATCCTGACAAAGTCTCAACCGCCTTGTTATAGAGTCCGGAAGGGGCACCATCATATGGGGCAATATCAGAGAACTTGATCCTCGGCAAAAACGTCGAGATAGGAGAAGACTCATGCAAAGGGTGAGCAGAAGAGAGAGGCTCAGGGCTTATCATGTGTTCTGGGTTCCTCTGTAAAGGAGGGGGTAGGGAGAGAAGGCCTAGAGAGAGAGACGAAGCAGGCAAACCAGAAGGAAGCTGGGCCTGCAAAGGAGTGGGAGAAGACCTCATTGAAGATGAAGAGGTAGTAGGGTTTGCAGGCCCCTGAGGAGCCATTGCAGACATCTGCATCCCAATCCCTATCATCAATCATTCTCTTGCTCTAATTTCACCGAAACCCTGATTTTGTAGGGCTTCTCGTTACTACAACCATAGTCGATCGTTTTGAGATCAAAACCTCACAAAAACCGAGCTTTCTTCATGGCGTCAAGTCCCAACACCAGTCACCAATCGTTGTTTTGCCCTAATTTCACCAAATGAGAGCGTTTTTAGGGTTTGAAAAACCTATATAAGCATTCATTACACGGAACAGAGGGATTACCAAAAGGGATCGTTTTCCTTCGAGGAACCACGCCTCCAGTCTTTTTCCTCATTTGAGAGCTCGTTTGGGTCATTAATTGCGGCCTAAATGAAGTTGCAGGCATCTGCGACGGCGGATTCTAGGGGCAAACGGTTGATTCTAGGTTTTAGAGGGTGAAAAGAGCTCCAAATTAGGGTTTTCACGGTTTGCATAGGAAAATGAAGTTTCAGTTTTCCCCAGGAGAGAGTGACCTGTTAAGAAGTTAGGGTTTATATAAGATCCTTCCTCACAGTTAGAGAGGTTTGGAAGGGCTCTCTCTCTGGACCTGAAAAAGTGCTCTTGCTTGCTCTAAACCTGAAAAGAGTAAGTTCTCTCTCTCCCTAAACCTGAAAAAGAGCATTTGTCGTTTGTTCCATGATTCTATATTGTTCCCATATTACCCTTGATTTTCCCTGTAAAACGCTAATTACGGTTGTTTTTATTCTTTTTTTCATCAGGCCGCAGATGTTTTTGCGCTCTGTACTTCCTTTATGTTTTTCGAATCTTAAATTTGTACCCTATACCTCAAATGCAAAGTGTGCCCAAATGCCTCAGTTATGCCCAAAAAGAACCCCATGTCAAAGGATTTTTTGTGCATAGTAAATTCTCTCTCTTCTCTCTATATATGGGTGCGGTTTGTATAGAGCCTAGGTTCTGAACGATCAAATTAGTGCTTATATTCAAATAATACTTATAAATGTGGTTTCAATACTGGCAATTTTTTTTATCTTAAAATATATTTTTATTTTTATTTATAAAGTTTAAATATTTAAAAATAGTGTAGATCGAGAGATATATAAAAACTTGAAAATTTTAAAAATTGACGGTTTAAAAATGCGTTACAAAATACACTATTTCCAAAACTTGAAATCCATTTTTTTTCTACGTCCATGCATCTTGATGTGGAGATGATCAATTTGAAGATATTTGAGTATCAAAACAACAACTTTTAATAAAAATTTTGAGATAAGCTTTAATTTGATTGTTTAGAACCTCGGCTCTATCTAAACATTTTCCTAAACATGTCTCTCTCTAACCCATGTCAAAAGATTTTTGTGCGTAGTCAATTATTCCTCTATGTCCATAATAGGGGCGGCTCTCTAAAAATGCGTTACAAAATATACTATTTCAAAAACTTGAAATCTATTTTTTTTCTACGTCCATGCATCTTGATGTGGAAATGATCAATTTGAAGATATTTTAGTATCAAAACAACAACTTTTAATAAAAATTTTGAGATAACCTTTAATTTGATTGTTTAGAGCCTCGGCTCTATCTAAACATTTTCCTAAACATGTCTCTCTCTAACCCATGTCAAAAGATTTTTGTGCGTAGTCAATTATTCCTCTCTGTCCATAATAGGGGCGACTCTCTATCTCTTCATATTAAGGGTCTCTTTCTCCATATTAAAGCTCTATCTCTCTCTCTTCATGTTAAGGGTTGCTCTCTCTTTCATCGCATATTACGAGTGCATCTCTGTCCAACTTAAGGGTTTCTCGCTCTCTCTCTTTTTTTGTGAGTCGGTGGGAGAGGGTCTTTACCTTTGGTAGGAATTGAACTTATGATCTAGCATTGAATATCGTTAAGAGCTAACCAATTAAATCCGAGCTCTTTTTTTAGGTCTCTCGCGCTCGCTCGCTCTCTCCATACATAGCAGTCTCTCCTCATTGAGGGTTCTCTCCCTATATCTCTCCATGGTGTTGCTATAATATGGATTGCGCTCTCTCTCTCCATATAAAGGGTTGCTGTCCCTCTCCATATTTTGTCTCTCTCCATAGTACATATTAAGGTTGTCTGTCTGTCTGTCTTTTCTCTTTCTCTCCATATCAACGAATTTTCTCTCTCTATACATACATGTATAAAGGGTTCCTCTCTCTTCCTCTCCATATTAAGGTTTGTTCTCTCGCTCCATTCGGTCAAATTAGGTAGGGACACTTTTGGAAAAGGTCAATTATTAAATGGGCTATTATTTGTCGAAAATTACAAGCACCACCTCCTCTCACATAAAGGTTTTTGTTTTTTTTTCTCTTAATTGCCCGCAATTCAATTCAAATACAAGACTAGGTGAGGGCTAAATTTCAAATACCAAACATCTCTCTTAAACTAAAAAAACAAATCGATAGCATTGGTTCTCTCTCTACCCAAGGAGAAACTTTGACATCTCACTAAAGCGGCAAGAGAAAACAGGGTGAATGAGGCGTGAAATAGAGCATAGCGATGAGAGATTTGATCCAATATTTAGTACTCACCTCCATTGGAGCTTTAGTTGAAGTGGGTTGATTAGTGTTTTGTTATGGATTTAGGAGCTACCAGTTTTGGGGCTCTGAAGCAGAAAATCGAATGATATGAGGCTCTGACCATTGAAACCAGAAGGGTTTTGTATTTATATCCACGCCGGCATCAGTAACCAAATCCTTGAATGATTAACCACCGCCGTTGCCTCAGTAAAATATTCGTTAAAACACTAGCTTTACGCACTTTTTCTCTCTAAAAACGGAGAGCGAGAAAACGTATCTCCCCTCCTCCTTTTTTTTCTTCGGTGTTGATCCTCACGGCCGTTTGGATAGGAGAAAATTAAAAATTTTAGATATTTGAAATCCAAAAAAATTTATAGATTTTTAATGTAAAAATTTTTGTCATGGATTGCTCAAATTTCTTGTTTGGATAAATTATAAAAAATTTATAAATTCCTTGCAATCACTTCCATGTCCATTGTCTCATAACAAAACTTGATACAATTTTTCTCTCCAAAGTTTTTATATACTTTCTATCTCTAAAACTCAAAATTTGGTATAGTGTAACTATAAAAATTTTGAAATAGTTGATATGATTTGTCTCTCTAAAATTTAATATATTTTCTATCAAAAAGTTAAAATTTGAAATTGTCTATATAAAAATTTTGAGATAATTTTTCTCTCTAAAATATTTAGATGCATTACTCTCTATAAAATTTAATATAATTTATTTTTCTAAAATTTTAAGATTCTCTCACACTCAAAAACCTAAAGCTTAAGATAGTTCCCCTCTTCAAAGTTATGCTAAACGTTATTGAATGGAGGTTTGTGTCGCATAAAACTGTCATTTCCGATTTTTGAATTTGTTCTCCAGGGGACCACTGACTCAGTAATGTCGTCAATCACGTAAGTACACTACAAGAGATTTCATGTTTCATTGAACCAACTCTGGGGGAGCCTTCAAACGAGATGGATGATGGGCTTTTAGTAGGGCCGAGAGCGAGTTTATTTTTGGGATGCATCGCCCCATTGCCATTGGGCCAAGTTGCTTTGGCTCGTCCAATTGAGTGAGTAGGTCTATAGTCAAAAAATAAATTAATACAAAAACACAGTTTATATAAGGTGTTAAAGTGCACCTAGAAAACGTTGAAGAAGGTTGTTGGGGAAATTACTAAAAAGCCATAAAAATATACTCTTTTAGACACTCAACCTCATCTTAAACTTTTTTTTTTATTTTTCTCAAAAACCATCTTTTATAACTAATACCCCAAACTCAAAAAGTTATATTTTTTTTAACGAAAATACCCTCTTTTCACATGACAAAACATTTTCGGATCCCAATAAAAGGACACGCCAGACCGCAATTGTACAATACTGAACTGCTCAGTTTGGCGCATGTCAAAACGCCGGATTGCCCCTTCAAAACGTCGGACTGCCCTTTCAAAATGTCGGACTGCTCAGTCTGTCGCACTTCAAAACACTGGATTGCCCCTTACAAAATTTCGAACTGCCATATAAAAACACCAGACTGCCCCTTCAAAATGCCGGACCCCAACTTCAAAATGTCGGACCGTAACTTCAAAATGTCGAACCGCCACCATGAAACGCCGAACCACCCATTCCAGCAAAAAAAATCGCTTGACTGCCGGTTCAAAATGCCGGACCGCCCTCTCTAACGAAAATTATATGTTATGTGAGGGAAGGGTATTTTCGTCTAAAATAAGTGAACTTTTTGTGCATGGGGTATTAGCTCAAAAACATCATTTTTTGGGGGAGAGTTGCTAAGAAAAGTTGGCTGGGGTGTAAAGTGGGTAAAAAGTTCATTGTCGGGGGGTTTTAGCAATTTTCCCAACGTTCTTTCTATATTAGAAAACCCACAAATTGATCATCTCGACCTCCAGAATCGTAGACACGAAAAGAAAGGGATTTCTAGACCTAAAAATAGTTTATATTCTAATACATTATCGGGACTATCTATTTTCAAGATTTTCAAATGTTTACATATCTGCTTGATCGTCACTATTTCTAAAACTTTAAATTTTATAGTTGGGGCAATAATATATTTTCATACCAATGCAATGCTTTGCGATACCGAAAGTACATTTTCAGCATAGTTTTGAGGTGCACCTTACTTCAATAGTATAAAGTTAACACATTATACAAACCTCATGTATTGATAAAAAAACAAATTAGTGGGAAATCAATGGGTGGGGAGACATATTAAGCAACAACCAATTTCAATTTAAATCGACAATTCCTAATCCAATTTTTTTTAACAAAAAAAAAAATTGCTCAACACCATTAAGCAAAACCAATGGAGTGTCTAAAAACACACCAAAGAAGGAGCATTGTCGTAGACTCCAACATAATGTCTTAGGCTCTATTCCCATTGTTACCTATAGACTGAACAGCCGAACCACGTATATATATTTTTGTGTTTATTTCTTTTTCAGTTCTATTTTTCTAACATGGTATCAGAGCAATTGATATTGATGCACTACTAAATTGTGTCATACAAAGAGAGATGTTGCCTTCCGTCCTTATTTCCAATCACACCATTCGATTGACATGGTTTACTATGTTGATAAACTGAAATCTCTTACCTTTGTTTTGCATTGGGTGTTGAAGCCCAATATTTTGCACGTGATTCATTCCATTGACGTGATTCACGCTTGTTGACAAACTCAAACCTCTTATAACTCCTTATATTTTGTACGGTAGACCGCTGCCTCCATTCCAACATGCTAGACAGTTGTTGTCTGCTGCATCTATCACTCTCAAGAAAAAAAAAACAAAGACAAAACCCTTCAATCATGGGTAGCAAGATGATCGACTCTGCAGTCTAGCAATCTGTTATTTTGGTAGTTTTCTCTTCAAAGAGGTTGTTTTTTTCGGCTGGTACGTAGCTATTAACACTTTATTTGTTTCTTTTTTATATCATGGACTAAAAGAATAAAGTAGAATCTGTTAAAACTATGGTACATGAATCCAAAAGTAACACCTCTATGAAATTAACTCAACACTCTTCAATAGTTTAAATTATTTATCTTGGGCCAGAGCCATCTCTCTTATTCTTGGTGGTCGGGGTCGATCAAAACTCGAGTATATCAATAGTAAGCAAAAGGTTCCGAGTAATGATAACCCTGAGTACGAAGATTGGGAAACAAATGATCAACTTATGATGTCATGGATATTAAACTCAATGGATCCTAAGATTGCTTAGATATTTACTCATGCCAAAAATGCTAAGGATCTATAGGACTTCATAAAATAAGTTTATGGAAATCAAAATAATATTGCTCGAATATTTGAATTAAAACAAGATATATACCAAACCAAACAAGAGAATAAGACTGCTACTGAATTGTTGGGTATTCTGAAACTTATGTGGGATGAGTTATCCATATATTATCCTGCCACTACTGATATTTCCACTATTCAAAAGAGAGATGAGTAGGATAAGATCTTCAAATTCTTGATGCTCTCAAACCCAATTTTGAGCAAGTAAGGACCCAAAAATTGATGTCATCTGAACTGGCCAGCTTCTCGTCAGTTTTTTCTACTATATTACGCAAAGAAACTAGGAAAAGAATGATGAATGTAAAAATAAAAATTGAAGCTGAGAGTAATGAGAAATCTGTTATGACTGTTGTTGAAGAGAATACTGAAACTAATAAGAAGCCTGCTAATAGCAACTCTGAAGGGAGATCTCTAGGAGCATTGCAAAGATCTTGGCCACATTAAGGATAAGTGTTGTGTTCTCTATCCTCATCTTAAACTTGTACGTGACAAGTTTTCTGAAAGATCATTGGCTCAGAGTGCTTCTATTGATTCCCATATTTCCATTGATAAACTTACCCAAATTCTTCAACAATTGAGTAAGAAGGGTGCATCATCTTCTCATGATTTTTCCTATGACCAAGGTAATCAGTTCGCTTTCTTGTCTTCCTAAAGTTCTATTACTTGGGTGATGGATTCAGAAGTAACTGAGTACATGACAGGCAATCTTTCTTGCCTATCTCAGTTTCAACAGGTCGTCAATAAAACTCATGTATAAATTGCCAATGGTTCTTTAATTATGTTCATGGCATTGGTAGAATAAATTTGAATTGTGAGATTAATTTCTGTTCATGGCATTGGAACCACAATTCAGAGGTTCTTTATTTGCCTTCTTTTCCTTCCAACTTATTGTCAGTTAGCAAACTAATTCAAATTTTGAATTGTGATATTATTTTTCATCCTCATTCTATTATCTTTCAAGACCGGGCCACGGGGACAAAGATTGGTGAAGGGAAAATGGATGGTCTTTACTTTTTGGATTAAAAGAATTACGTTATGGTTATGGAAATTAATAATGGTAGATTATAGCACTCTAGAGTTGGACATCCATCTGAAAATGTTTTGAAAATTTTGATGCCAAACTTAACTATAGGATTTCATGATTGTGAGATTTACACATATTTCAAGTTGCCTAGGTTTCCTTTTAAATCTTCAATGCATGATTATGATGAACTTTTTACTTGATACATTATGATGTGTGGGGACCAACCCCTGTTGAATCCTATAATGACTACAAATATTTTGTGACATTTACAAATGATTATACTCGTGTCACTTCGGTATATATGTTAAAAGCTAGAAATGAGGTTTTCCCTATGTTTAAAGAATTTCATACAAATAAATATTATAAGCATAATCGTAAAAAATGTTTAAAATATACATGTATAGTTTTTTTTTTATTGTCTCATAAGAAAAGCAAAACAAATAAATATTATAAGCATAATTGGGTTCGGAGAAAATGTGTAGGCACCTAAAGCAATACTTTTTTAGCGGTCAATATATAATAAAATATATTAATATTATATATTATATATACTATGTAATCAATATATACTATATACTATAAATTATATAAATAAAATAAATATATTAATATATAATATATAATAAAATATTATAACATTTCAAATCAATACCATGTTTGTTCTTTTTGGGTATTTCGGAATTCAATTAAAAGTATAGGTAAAATATAAAATTTTTGCTTGTGATAATTTTGATAAATTTCTATCTCTTTTGTTTTTTTTTTTGACAAGAATAAATTTCTCTCATATATGTGTCTATGTGGCCCTCAGGGGGTTGGTCGTGTAGGTATTAGATTGAAGATCAAATCAAATGAACAATAAATAAATTTTATATCCCTCGAGTTGAGGGACCTACATCCCTATCGGGGCTACCCAACTCTGGTGTATATAATAATATATAAAATTTAAATAGAAGAAGGAAAATTGTTTCATGCGGGCTAGACAGCGTTTCTACCATACGCAATTCAGAGGCATAAAGCATCCATCTTAAATATGGATGCAAATAGGTAGTCCATATAAAAACAAGTGTAACTAATGGTCCACAAGTTTTCTTACCATAATTATTATTTCTAGTTTTCAAATTATTTATTTTCTTTCATATTTATGATCTCCATAAAAAATTTGGATCAAATTATTTAAAAAATATATTTATTGCCAAGCCCACATTTCTATAATATGCGGGCTCACAACATAGGAACCATATTCATAGAAGATTAGGAAAAAGAAAAAAAATATGAGAAATATATAAAAATGTTATAAGGACATCTTTACATACTTTGCATTGTGACATTGCACTTATCGGCCGATTTTTAGAACAAATTGTCGATTAGTACATTATTCGGCAGATTAGTGCATTGAATAAAAATTCCTGCATACATGACCATTGGAATTGGGCCAAATCAGGATCGGCCAATGACTGATCCCAAGTTAGTCAGCTGATTTTTTAGAAATCGGCCGTTCTTTTAAACATTGAATTTGATTGTTTGGAGCCTATGCTCTGTACAAACCGCATCCGTCATTTTTTGGGCCTCAAAATATTTTATTAGCTTTAGGCCCTCCAAAAGAGCTCTTGCCTCAGCTTTAGGCCCTCCAAATTCTGCCTGGTTTGGGTTCGAACTTCCATCAAAATTGAGTTTTAGAAAAAATTTATGAAAAGGTATCCAAATAACATTTTGTACATGACTGCCATCGTTAAGGTCAACAAGATAGAAGGAGGGACTTGATGAAATGCTTATATGAGAGAGAGAGAGAGAGAGAGAGCTGTTTTATGGAAGTTCACGGGGATGTTGATCGGAGAAGGAAAAATTCAGAACGGAATAAAGAGAAAGGGGTGGTTCATATTCACGTTTATGCCTGTTTTGTGTTTAACATGTCTTTATCCTTCCCTCGCATATGTATATTGGGAGCACACTGTTTAAGATCCTACTCTAATGGAGTGCATTGTACTGTACACTTTTCCTTCGGGCAAAAAAGCTGCAGATGAGCTGTGAAGACGGGAGAGTAATAAAGTGGTGTGCTGTAAAAAAGAGATGAAGAAGATGGCTATTGAGGAGTTGGGTGGTTTTTTTAAGTTATGGATGGGTGAGTTTGCTAGTGAAAAAAAATTTAAAAAGAGATCAAGGCTATTTTTCTTGGGGAATAATTTCATGTCATTGAAACTAACATTGGTGTGGTTTCTATATGGTTGTAATTTTAAACAATCCAATTAAGACATACCTCTAAATTTTATCATAATATGTATTTTGGTGTAAAAAATTATTAGGATTATCTTAAAATTTATATTTAATTATAAAATTTTAAACTTCAAAAATAGTTAAAATCAAATAGACTCTATAAACATATGAAAATCTTGAAAATAGATGGTCTAGATAATGTGTTGCAAGATGCACTACTTCTTGCACTCTAAATCTTCTTCTTCTTTTTTCATATTCTTATATCTCGATATTGAGACAATCAATTAGAAGTTTTTTCAACATTAAAATAACATTTTCTGATGGATTTTTTAAGGGCATCTGTAATTCTACATTTTAAAGTTGCAACCTATAAACTTTTTCCTTTAAAAAATCATGTTTGTGGCATTATTCTGACCTTAAAAATTGTACACATCTTCTTTTCTTCCTAATAACCAATCTCCAAAAAAAAAAAAAAAAAATTACACTCTAGATGTGGTCAAACTGAATCCCTCTCAAACAATGAGTCTAGACCATCCATTTTGTAAAATTCAAGATTTAGGCCTCTAAAAATTCAAAATCTTTTTTTTTTTCTTTTTTTTAACATTATTCATCTAATGATAATAAAGCCATCTAAAAAATTTGGAAAGGAAAACATCTTCCAAGGTCTAGATCTAAGTATCTTACCAAAATGGATGGTGCCCTATGTTAATTAAGCTAAAAAATACTTTTTAAGGTGTGTTTTCAAATTTTACGATACTAAAGCCATTCAAAAATTTGGAAAAGAAAAAAATCTTCTAAGGCTTAAATCTAAGCTTTTATCAAAACAGACGGCTTACGTTAATTGGGTTAAAAAGAAAATTACATTTTAGGGTGTGTTTTCAAATTTTGTTTTTTTATGATTATTCACTACAATAAAAGCAATATATATTTAAAAATTAGGATCAAACAAATGGCCTTAGCATAGTTTTTTAAAATTATTTCATTATACTGCTATACAACTATGAAGTCATTCCTCAGTTTTATTTGATTTGTGAGTTCTCCTCTTATTTGTGAATGAACAGCTCCATCAGACATCAACATTTACCCCAAATCAAATTGGAAAAGTATACAAAGAGATAGTTACTTTTAGTACAAAAAGGTCGCAATCTTTTCTCTTTTTTTAACAATTTTAAATCGGGTGCTTGTAAATGTGTTAATAGCTAGACTCAAAGTTAAAAAAAAAAAGCAATTCTTGAATTTCATGGCACACATCAAGCTATCCAAATTGATATTTGATGACTAGAAGTGATTCTGACCTCTTTGTAACAAAATAAATGGTCTCATGATATAGAATCCTAGTCAATTTTTTGTACTTATATTTTATTTTATAATTGTTCTATTTTGATTTTATAAATGAACCAATGCCTAAAATTTCAAATCATGGCTTGAAGATGAATTAAGACATAAGATAGTTCATAGTTAAGACCATTTACATAAAAAGATTGTATACAATGAGGCCATTTACCTTTTAATACAAGGAGGTTACAATTACTTATAACCATCTTATATGAAATATGAAAGAAATATGATAGTTTGGGTGTTTCACAAAGTTCAAAAAAACTTCTTTGGAAGCATGAGAATAGTCAATAAAATGAATCTGGCCATACAATTTTTCATCTAAGGATCAATTTAATGCATCCAATGGAATCTTTCATTGCTCATGCAGATCCCTTCAAACTGACTGCTTGGGTACTCACACGCTTGTGGCTCAACAATCCCTGTAGCCATCCAATGGAGGGCAATTCAATGAGAAGCTGTGCTTGTTCAATATACTTTCTTGATTCCAACGTGTTGAAGTCATAGCATACAAGTTACCATGAGACCGTTTACCCACAATTACTTGTACCTCTCAGATGTGAAATCAAGCGACAAACAACATCACATTCGATAAAATTTTCAAAAATTTCTTTGGAAAGTGTAATCAATAAATAACATCCAATTTCCAATTTCAAATGTAATGACCTTTTGTCAATCCATACCATGATCGGACTGTGCATGAGCTTTGTGCATGTTGACATGCAAATGTCAAGAGAAAGTGCGGTGTTTTAAAACCCAGATCATCCAGGTGGATAAGGCCTCCACTAATCCAATCCTGATCGCCAAAAATCAGACAGAAAAATTTAAAATAGTACCATCCAGTGATTCCAGCAAGAGACGTGGACCCCGCCAAATCCATTCTGAATTGCCTGTTTTGGAACACAGATAGAGAGAGAGGGTTTGTATATGTGCTCATGCGTCTGGATAGATAGAAATTGAGAGAAGTACACAGTCAGATCCCATGCCAAAGACTAAAATCCTAGGCATAGAAATGAACTACAATCCTAGCATAGCTATCAATCCGGTCCTGCATATACTGAAGCACAGTATTGTGGAACATAAAAATAGAAGAATCAATCATGATAATATAATAGAGAATCCATCCTCCCTCAATCAAAATTTCATATCAAATACTCTCAATACCGTATCCATCTCCATCTTTGGACATATGATTGATGCACATCGATGTATGCTTCTCTGAAAGCCCGCTTTCTTGGCCGCCTCTTACGACAGCCAAAGCTTTATTTAAAAAAATTGATGAATTTGAGTTCCCACCCTTAGAATGACAATACAACAACATAATAGCAGATCCTCGTATCCTGTCCGTTTTCCTCTACTCTCTTTTAATAGATAATGAAAAATGAAGGGTCTTGAAACAAAACAAAAGGACCACCGGTACATTATGCAGCTGCACTTTGTTTATGATCATGATCTTCAAGATTGAGAGCAGCAAGCAATTTTGGCCATGATTCGGGGATTCCACCTGGCAGATCAAACTCCAGCAATTTGCCTCGACTACGGTAGAACTCTTCCACAGGTTGGCTCTGCAACAACAAAGTAATCCAGAATGAGAGAGGGAGTAAGAGACAGAGAGAGCTTTAACAACAAACCAAAGCCATAAAAGGAAATGCATGAAAAAATGATGAGATACCATTTTGTTGTACACACGGAGTCGTTCTTGTACAACTTCTTCAGTGTCATCAGATCGAGTAATGAGCTTGGAAACACAATGTGGAGGAGGAAGAAGAGGAGCCATACATATGCCGGGCCTTCCATTCTCCCCCTTTATGTCAATAGTTGCCACATTAAAATTGCCTCCACATTCACTGCAAATTCTCCTTCCAAGACACTTCTCTAGAAGCACATCTCCTCTCAGTTTTAGATTAACCACAAGGTCGATATCGGTTACCTCTTCCAATATTTCCTAAATGCAAAGAAAATACATGCATCAGCTCCTCTGCAAGGAATTACAGCTACGATAAAAATTCTGTTGCATTTCTTGATCAGTATAGCATTACCACATTTCTACCATTAAGCCCCAATAAAGAACAGGAAATTCTCTAATATGAAAGCCTATATTCGCATTTCTGGATCAACAGAGCATAACCACATTTCTACCATTAAGCCCCAAGGAAGAACAATAGTAAATACTCTACGATAAAGCCTATATGTCTTTTCTTTTGCTAGACAAGCAAAAGAAACAACGAACACACAATGTAATATTTCTCAAATGGGCTCAACTGAGTCAGGAGCATTTGCTTTCCAGTTTACCCACCATCAAACTTTGCAATTTATAACAAAGCACCAATGTGTTAAGATGGTTGTCAACTAATGTTGCCATTTCGCATTTCATGTCGATACTGTTTTCTGGTACGTATTTCCATGTTAATAGTGTCAATGTTACGAGTTTCATTATATCACAATAATTTATACTTTCATTCTAAAGCTCTGAATATCGAAACCCTTATTCAAGCATTGTCACTGAAGGCAAGCCTAGATAAGAAGAGAACAAAGTTAGCCCCACAAAACTGAAATCCTATAGGCCTGAGAATTTTATTTCATCACACCTTGAACCCAAGGATCTTGCATGAGCTAATTGTTATCTTTGGTCTAAAAATGCTCCAATAGACAAAAAAACACAAAAAATGATGGCAATTGCTTGTAAATTCAAGTTATTAGAAATAAATTGTTTTCTGCCCACATAGTAGAGAAGCATTTAGCAACAGAGTCTTGGAACACTACCAAACCATTTAGCATTTAGGAGAGAGAGGTCCTCTGACCTTGCTGCTAAAGAACCCATCATAAGGTGATTTCTATATATTTTTTTTTTTTTAACAACTCACCAATAAGGTGACAAGATATCTAACAGCAGATCTACAGAACATTGGTCCCATAGTCTTGAAAGAGTATGGTGGTCAAAGGAGTTAGTTACACGTCTACAACTCAAAGTCTGCAAAAGAAAAATTTAAACAAGCCAGAGAGAGCTTAAGAGAAAGAAATACATGCAAAAGCTCACCTTAACATGTGGTTATGTATATGCTAAGGAAGCAGCTCACACTTGTCTCAAGAAAAAACAGAAAATGTACCCTTACCTTAAAACACTCTGATGCCAATGTAACCTTTGTGGGTACACTTTAAGACCGATGGTTGATTTTGTTCCATATGCATAACCAAAAGAGGAAGAAACAATTATTTGGTTGATTCATAGTGGACCTATAGTATCCATGCTTTTATGGAATCGAAGCTATAAAATTATCTTGAGTCTTCTGGAAGATTTGCAAGTAAGCATCCCACTAAAAGATACTATATGATTCACATTCAAGCTAATGCTAACAGTATACCCATAAATAGGAATGGGCCCTTGGCCTGGGTAACCAGGACGTAGAGACACAACGTGACATCGATGGAACCATTCCCACCCCATTAACATGTCAAAAATAAAATATATATACTGATAAATTTTAGATCATACATAATGGGCAATATTAAGGTATTTGATAGTCATATTTTAAGGCTATACCTAGTATTAAAGTTATCAAATTTTAGGGCTAAAACTCGCATTACCAAGTAACAAAAAAAAAAAATAGTTTACCAATCTTGAAATATATAATTATAAGTTGTCATCGTAGGCCCGTAGCAAAAGGCTGATCCTTTACTTTACCTTAGCTTGGCCCTAAATAATTTTTCATTTATGTAGTCGCTACATTTTGGAAAAGGTTTTCTTGAAAATCCAATAACTAGAAGCAACACTCCCCAGTCAATATAGATAAGAAGTTAATGTTTAAGATTCAAATATTTACTATTCAACCAATGTTCAAAAAAATGGATTGGGCTCCTGGCCGCCTAGGCAGGTGCCCAGGGACAGGGTGCCCTCGTCAAAATCAAACATCCCCCTCCCCCCCCAACAAACTATTAAAGAATTAAGTCACTAAGACACTAATTATTACTTTACTTTACAATAAGACTTAAATGAATAACTGAATATATAAGATAATTTAAGACTTTAGTTTCACTTTCACATAAGACTTAACCCATTAAGATATCATATAATTAATTATTTATCAAATAAACTGAAACAAACAAAATAGAATATCAATATAAGACACATTGTACAAAAAAAAGAATCAATTATTCATAAAAGAATACAACATATACTCAATTTCATTCTCCAAGTGAGAAAAAAATAAAATAAATCACCAAAAAAAATCAATCTTTTAACTATAGACATGACAACATATCGTACAAGAAAAAAAAAAGTAAAAAAAAAAATACATGATTCACAACATAAAATGTTGTAGCAAAATAAAATCAAACCCTCTTTCAAATATAATACTTTAAAAATATCAAAATCAAATTGATGTCAGTGCAAACCTCGACTATTGGGTCACCAAAATTTCTCAAAATAAATAATTAGAAGCTCCAAATCCACCCATAAACTATTGCCTTTGTTTTGGGAAGAAATCAAAAAATAAAAAATTTATCGATCTTTTAATAAATCACAAAAGAAAGGTTTTTGAGGGGGTTTTCTCATCCTAAAGGCCACAGATTTTCTATTGGGGGTTTAGAATACCCCCTAAAACCTTTTTCCCCCCTTTTTAGGAGGAAAAAATTACATTTTTTTACCCTCACCTGAGGGTTTTTTTCCACCGCCCGCAAGTTGTCATGGGGCGGCGCCTAGGTGGGCACCAAGAAGCGAAACGCATAATGCCCCTGCACAGACTGCGCCTAGGCGTTTTAAAAAAATTTTCACCCAGGCGACCACCTAGGCGGTCAGGCAACCGAATTTTCGAGCATTGTATTCAACATAGAAGCCCATTTCAATGTTGGCTAATTTCCTCACTTCTGGGGTTTCCTCACCTATAATAGGTATCCCAAACATAGAATGCTTCCTGCAGATCAAATATTAACATGACCCCCTTTCTCCCAATTCTATGACAAGAATCAGAGATATCATGTATAACTACCATGCTATCCTTTCCAGACCAAAAAAACTATGTATTCAAGATTTCTCTTCCTCGCACAAATTGCAGTTTCTGTACTATTTCATAGAATAAAAGGATCTTCTTTTAAAATCTCAAAATGATCACAAAAATTTGCTATGCAGCGTAAAATATTTCATACATATAAGTAATGGCAATGTAGTGCAAAACAAGTGTTCTAATATATAATTTTATAGAATGATGGAAACATTATTTGGAATCTTTATCAAATCAACATTGAACATTCAGACTGCCTAAACATCTCTCTCTCTCTC
>NW_006499435.1:1546014-1566090 GCF_000471905.2 Amborella trichopoda
AAGTAAGTAAGTAACGTAAGTTAAGTTAGTTAAGTTAACTTACTTACTAACTAACTAACTAACTACTAACTACTACTACGTACTACGTACTACTACTACTCTCTCTCTCTCTCTCTCTCTCTCTCTCTCTCTCTCTCTCTCTCTCTCTCTCAATATTTGGAATCCTTATCAAACCAATATCGAAGATTGAGACTACCTAAACATCTCTCTCTCTAATGAGACCTACATTTTACAAGACTGATGCTCAACCACTGAGTTATAGAGGCAACTGATTGTCTAAACATCTTAATTAACAACATAACAAATTAGCATGCATTTTTCTATACGCATGATTCAATACTGTTAATGTAAAATCAAACATGCAAACTCCACGAGCCATGTCCTAATTATGTTTGGACAGTAGATCTGCATGCTGTAATGTCCCTGTTTCAGCCAATGAGTATCATGAAATTGTTAGCGTTTGAAGGGATGCTTTAAAAGGAGCCAACGTAACACAAATAAGATTTCTGAAAAGTTTTAACCCCTTGAAACTCATACTGTTATGGTTTAATATTGAACCTATTCAGCAGCCTAGATTGAACAGGAACTGAAGTTGTGTCAATAGTGTTGGGGGAAATTGCTGCAAAGACTAATCCCAAAGACAATCTCCTCCCCTCCCCCACCCCCACCAAAAAAAAAGGGAAAAAAAAAGAAAGAATGAAAAAGCGACGATCCATCATGAATTGACTTGTCTTACAAAAGTTGCTTCCATTAAGGGTCACAAGTGTGATGTCCAAGTTCAAATAGAACTGCATAGGATTTAAAGAATTCACCATCTCTAGTTTTCTTTTTGGGCCTCCAATCAAAGTGGGAGATATTTCAGTAGCTCTACTAACATAGATTCTTTGATTTTTCATGTTTAGGATAATCAAGACAGATATGTTTTTCTTTTCCTTGCGGGAATGTCTTTTTTGGCTTCATTTCTCATATTGATGTTCGTGATTTCATAACAAATCTATGTGCTTGTGTGCATAACCATGCTGTTGAGTCCTATTTCTTAGGGCTGGGGTGAATCCTGTACCCCATTAGATGCCCATTATGAAAATTTGTACCTGCATCCAGGCAAAATAAATGATAAGATCAATCTATGCAGAACACCAGGAGGTTCCACAAAACAAGCATTAGACTTAAAAGATTAGGTAGAAAAAACTAATAAATAAGGGTGATGACTTGTAATCCAAATTATAAAAGCATAATCCTCCAAAGAGTTGCATGGGCATGCAAGAAAAAGAGCAGGGCAGAATGAATAGAGTATGAGAATAGCTGACAATAAAACATAAAGAATGACATATCTTTTATCAGGGCAAAACCCATAATCATTTTAATTCGAAGTAGTGTACGTTTGAAGGAATCCCTAAGGGCAATCTCACATGCTAAACATGTGATGTGTCAAGTTCTATAAAGACATCATATAACTATTAGAAACTTTCAACTGTTGTTCATGACATTTCTTCATAGAAGAAAGATGTAAAATCAACGCCAAAGACCACAAATGAAGACCCTGCAATTGTCCATACATCATACAAGAATCACATAATATTGCAATCACTGGAAACCAGATCAAGATGAAAAAAGAATTCGATGCAGAGGACAAAGGAATCAGTTAACATCTCAATTGACTATTTAGGATATAACACAAAAAATACAAATTAAACAAGAAATGCAGATAAAACTCTCATGCAAAATTAATGATGTAAAACCTTCTCCTCTTCCTAGGAAGTTGTCCTAACATAAGCCAAACACTCATTAAAAGCTCACATCTTACGATCACCAATAAATAAACAAAGACATTACTCTTAGTACTCAATGTCCACAATTATGTGATGATATATGCATACCGCTTGCTTTATCGTTCGTGGGAATCCATCAAGAATGAATCCCGATTCACCCTTTGCCTCCCCATTTTCAAGACGTTTGGACAATAGATTGAAAATAATTTCATCTGAAACCAATTGGCCTTGATTTACAATGCTCGAAAGCTGCAAAAAGAATTTTGGAAAAAGAAAAATCAGAGCAAAATTGATATTCTGCTATGCAGGATGAAGGCTAAGGTATCCCATCCAAGGCCACAAAATCATGTCTTTTCATACAGTCATTCTAACAAAACTAAAGGACAACATAAAGGGATTGCAATGCTGAGACTTCAAATCCATTTAGTAATCTATAATAATAACAAAAGCCAAGCAACTATAAGTAATAATTAGTCATTATCAGCCAAAAAAAAAAATGTCATAAAGAAATCTATTCATTGATAAGAAAAAGAAAAACCGTGCACAGCAGTTGGATTGATGGGAAAATAGAATCTGGGGTCGTGAGCAGTAATTTGATTGATGATGAAAATAATTATTGGTTCAGTTCTCCACCTTTAACGACAGAAAAAGGATTGAACTAATTCTATGGAGTCTGACTCAAAGTGATCATTTCTCAAAGATAGACTCTGGTTTTTCAAAAGATTGACCAACCGGGATCAATTTATTTGCGATACTTAATTGCATCCATAAAAAGTATCCAATAAATTATGAGTTCAATAGATCTTGTTTAGCAGAAAGACGAGATCACTTGCTCCGCGATAGTTTTTTCAATAAATTTCATATAATTGATGAGGGATCAGACAATTCATGGATCAGATGTAGGAATAAGAAGCAATAATTGCATCAAGATAGCATGCATTTACCTAGGTTGGTTTGCCCTGTGGGATCTATATCTTAACAACCCTATATTTTGGGAGGATAAGTGGGCAAAGCAGTTCCGTTTCTCAGTCTGAGAAATGCATTGTTGGGACTGGATTGGAGCGGCAAGTAGCTTTAGATTCAAGGGGTTCAGTTAGGTCATTTATACTGATACTGAAAAGATCATTTTATCAGGAAATGGAGACACTATAAGCATTCCCAAATTACCAAACAAGATAATGAACTAAGAGTACAAACACCAACACATTCTGCTATGCATCTGCATAGATGTATCAGAAAACACAAGTTTATATGAACCCCAAATAGTTAATTTATACCAAGATCAACCACATCGACTCTCCAAATCACTTGTAAGCCCAATCGTCAAACCAAACACCAAATCAGATGCCATTAGGAACCCAAAGGATTTATAAATTTTCAATTTGATATCCAAGTTTTCATTTAAAATTTGGTTATTTGGTTACCAAATTCATATGAAACTTATTACTTAGAAGGGAGATTTCGATCCATCCAAAGGAATCTAAATCGAGTTATGAGACAGTAGAGACCACAAACTACAAAAGCAGGGATTTTGGGAAGAGATTTATGAATATCAAAACTCCATTAAATTGGAGCTTGAAGCCCATCCTTCAATTCAAAGATTATGATCTTCCAATCTCTGAACTGCATGCAAATCCAATAGTCCACTCACTCCAT
This sequence comes from Amborella trichopoda, assembly GCF_000471905.2. The sequence continues at coordinate 1,549,440 of NW_006499435.1, forward strand.
TTTCTAGATCATCTTTTGCACAAAACAAAGATGAACAGGAAAATGAAATAAAGAATAATAGAATGAATGTACAAATATGAAATTGGTCAAGTCAGAATCAGCCACAACATAAGACCCAATTATGTGTCCATAATTTCATCATTATACATTCTTAAGGAGTCTTCCCACAGTTAGTGGCTAATCAAACGTCAATATTTACACTATTACATATCGAAAACTACATTATTTTAAGCAAAGTGGTTTGTTGAGATACCCTTGCTAAAGATGAGAAATATAAGTTTATCATCCATTCATAGGCATGTCGACATAGACATATCAGGACTGCAAGTCTGCAACAGAAAAGTTATTGGAGCTGATAGCAAACCACTAGCGTAACAAAAAAATAAGATTATTAAGATGTTCTGTAAAAAGAACAAGTTCTTCAATATCAACAAGTTCTTCAATTTTCCTGATAGGAAAGAATGATCCAAACAATTAATAAAAGGACATGGATTAATGAGTGGCACGAGTTTTTACCTATAAGTGATACCACAAACTATGGTTTCACCTCTTTTGTTGCCAATTATTAGGTATTCTAAATCAACAGATTTATTGTCTTAAATTCACAAAGAACTGCTGGTACTAAATAGTTCAAGCTCAACCAAACTCCAAGTTTCATGAAATCGCTTAGAAACAAAAAATCACTAAGTTAAGCATTGTTAGAGCTACTTTAAGCTTTCAATTTCCAAAATAATAAACAGATCTCAGCAATTACCTGTCAAGAAATCCCTCCATTTCTAAGAAATTCAACAAAGACATGAAGTAAAATAGAAGCAATTAAACCTCGAGGGCGCTCCCATGAAATTCCCCTATTTGTAATAAATGCGTCAAATAAAAAAATCAAGCCCAATTAAAAGAAGAAGAAGGAGAAGAGAAAGCTCAAACATGCATTGAAGCAGAGAAGCCTGAGACGAGGTTCCAGCAAGGGAACATTTCTACGAGAGAGAGAGAGAGAGAGAGAGAAAGAAAGAGGGGCAGCTCTGCAACAGGTGATTTAGAGAGAGAGAGAGTTCCCTCTTTACCTCATCAGCGAGAGGGCCAGAATTAGCGAGCTCTTCTCTGACTAGGTCACCAGTGGCGATGTGAGGCACGGCAAGCAAGTGAGAAAGTCGACTCGCATAAGTGCCCTTTCCGACGCCAGGGCACCCCAAGAACACCCACTGAACGTTCCTCTCGCTCGGGTCTCGCCGCCATGGCTGAGAACTCCTACTAGTACTTTTAGAGAGAGAAAGGTTGTGTAAGCGAGACTCCGCCTCTGAAACTAGACTGGAGAAGGGGCGAGAGGAGAGAGAAGTCAAGGATCTGAGGAAGCGGTTCATAGCGGTCATTTTGAGGTGCAACAGCAGAGAGAGAGAGAGAAGGGTTTTCTGTTGCACGACGAAGAGGTGACCTGTAGATCGGTATATATATCAAAGTTAGCAAATCGCAGTCTTATGGAAACAGTTTTAAACGGTGACCTTTTTGAAAAGGTCGTGAAGCAATCGTGTTCTTTTAATAAAACGTTTAAAACGCGATTTTTTTCATAACACGATCTAAATCAGGCCAAAAAAATAGTATTTTTTTTTTCTTTCTATTTTGTGTATTGCAGCCATTGTTATTTTGAAAAAAATATTATTTCAAAAAAAAATCTAAAATATAAATTTTTATCCCCATTGTGTGCTTCTTCAAAGCTATAGTTACATATTGAAAGTATGAATTTTTTTCCTTTTTTAAAAAATTTAAACAAATTGTTATTATGGAAAATCATTGTGTAAATGAAATAAATACTGTTCATAGCAAATCATTTCGTAAAGTAAATCATTGTATAAAAAAAATCATATACATACAGATTTATGTTATTATTTGTGATAATTGTTTTAATGAAAATAATGTTTATGGCACAAATCAGAGCTCAAAACATAATCTTTTACTTAATGAGAAGCAAAGTGGGTGAGTACATGACCCAGTAATCAATATTTTGTTTTTGCTTATGTGATAACAAATATAAACAATATAGTGTAAACTGTAAACTTACAGGAGCAAGCAATCCCCTAAACTTAATCCTTCGGCTCTTTTCCTGTTTTCCAACAAAATGAAAAACCTTATTCCTTTTCTCTCTCTAAAAATAAATCAGTATAATTAAGGCTTTCTCTCAAACAACAACTCAAATCAGAGAGAAATATCCTATTCAAAAATCAGCATCACATCTTCTTTTTCTCTCTCTAAAAATCAATTAGGGCCTTTTCCATTAAAACATTAGGGTTTGTGAAGCCGATGAGCTCTTCCTTCTTCCTTCTTCTCTCTATAAACGATGAATTTTTCCTACTTCCTTCTCTCTCTATACCTAATGGCTATGATCCCAACGCCCATTTTCTTATCTTCCTTTGCTTCTCTCTCTCTAAACCGTAAAGACAAGACGTGAAACCCAAATTTCTAAGAGCCTATTTTCAATCAAAAAAATTTATAGAACTTTAACCATAATTATATAGTGACCATAGTCACTATGCTATAGTTAAATCATTGTAACAAGAAAACAAAAATCGCGTACTCTTCCTTGGTACCAGCCATAAGTATGAAAAAAGTTTATATATGGATGCAATCTTATAATGTAGAACTACATATGCACCTCAAAAATCTATCGAAAAATGTAGTTTTAATATTGAAAAAACTCTTTAATTAATCATCTCGACATAGAGATATAAGACCACGAAAAATAAAAATATTTTAAGTCTAAAAAATAGTGCATTTTACAACATATTATCTACACTGTCTATTTTTAATATTTTCATGTGTTTATAGATCTACTTGATTTTAATTATTTTTAAAATTTAAAATTTTACAATCAGATATAAAAATAGATTTTGAGATAATCCTAATAACATTTTACATCAAAATTATATACCATGATAAAATTTGAAGGTACACCTTACCTCTACATATACGGATGCATCTGAATGTCAACTATACCTTTTAAGTATTTAATGAATTTATGTAGTATATTTGTCACCATACCATAGTTAAAATATTTAATGAATAAATTTATATAGTATATTTGTTTTTGGTATGTAATAAGTAGGTGTGATGTTTCTTAAAGTATTTAATAGGTAGATTTATATGATACTTTTTTTTGTATATACTAGTTAATTATGTATTTAATATTAATTGATTGGATGAGAGTCACGGACATTTAAATTAATTGACTTAATTATATTATTCTAATAAAAAATTTATGGATGAATTAGTAATTGATAGCTTAACATAATTTTTATTTTTTAAAATTTTAAAATTTCTAATAGTATAAAATTATTTGATTTTTTGATTCCAATTTTTTTTAGCCTAATCCGATATATTAGCGATATTTTTATATGAAATATTTTTACCAATCCGTATTTTTTACCTGATTTTTTCATCCGACTTTTAAAAATAAAAATGATTTATTTCTGATTTTAAGGTGAACATAGTCCCAACTTGCTAACTATGATATATATAGGGCACACGGGTTTAATGGCGAGCCTGGAGGGGCCTTTCAGTTTTTTTTGCGTGCGCGTGAAGAGAGAAGGAGAGAGGGCGCGGACATCCGAAGAGATTTCTCTGCGCTCTTTGTGCGCCTCACCTCTGAAATAAAGTAGTGAGATGGACATTAGCAATTTGGTCCCGCGGGATCAACGTATATATTGATATACAATCTTCATTTTTAATGCCTTATGCGCATCTTTTGAAGGTAGCTTTGAAATATTTATGATGGCTAAGATCGAGTTTGAGAAAAAACATTCGATTAGTTTCAAAATTCCCCCGAATCTGGTGCCCATAGCGACTAAAATCGCATTGGTTGGCCTTAATCAATTGCTCTAATACCATGTTAGAAAATAGAATTGAAAAAGAGAAAATCACAGAGATATACGTGGTTTGGCTGTTCAGCCTATAAATAACAATGGGAATAGAGCCTAGGACGTTATGTTGGAGTCTACGACAATGCTCCTTCTTTGATGATGTTTTCAGACACTCCATTTGTTATGCTTAATAGTGTTGAGCAAATTTTTTTAGAAAAAAATTGGATAAGGAATTGTCGATTCAAATTGAAATTTGTTTTTGCTTAATATGTCTCCCCACCCATTGATTCCTACTAATTTTTTTATTTTTTTTAATCGATGGGTGAGGTTTGTATAAGGTGTTAACTTTGTACTATTGAAGTAAGGTGGATCCTAAAACTATGCTGAAAATGTTGTTTCAGTATCGCAAAGCGTTGCATTGATATGAAAATATATTATTGCCTCCAATTATAAAATTTAAAGTTTTAGAAATAGTGATGATCAAACGGATCTGTAAACACTTGAAAATAGATAATCCGATAATGTATTAGAATAGAAGCTATTTTTAGGCCTTTGTGTCTACGAATCTGGAGGTCAAGATGATCACTTTGAGGTTTTCCGATATAAAAACAACCTCCTCTAACGGGTTTTCTAGGTGCACCTTGACACCTTATATAAATTTTTTTCTTTATTAATTTATTGTTTGACCATAGGGCGATCCACCCCACAAATCAACTCAGCTCTGGGCCTATTAAAAGTCGATCTTTGATCTCGTTTGAAGGCTCCCATAGTTGGTCTCATGAAACACGAAATCTCTCGTAGTGTACTTACGTGGTCCTGCTTGACGAGATTGCTCATTCAGTGGTCCCCCGGTGAAACATGTGACTTGTTTGTAAGCCATAAGAACAAATTAAAAAACCTCCTGCATTCGGCAGAACTTTAGGGTTTTCAATGGGCCAGCCCAGCCTATACCGCCATGGTTCAAGAGTTAGGCTCGGGCAGGGATGGCAATGGGCTGGGTGGCCCTGCCCGGTCAGACCGCCCCTAAAAAAATAAGGCATGGGCCACAAATTTTGGCCTAAGGGCTGAGCCAATATTGAGCTAGCATGAGCCGAGCCGAGCAAGGTCTAGGCCATGACCGCACATAGTTTTTTATTTTATTTCACCCGGTCAGGCCTTGATAAGGTGGGGGCTGGGTTTTGGTGAGGGATTTTTTTGGCCTGGTCAAGGGCACGCAGGGTATGGGCTGTCCCTGTAGAGATTAGGTCTAGATTTGGCCCAACTCCTCGATAGCCTTAGGCTCAAGCATAACCTGGATCGGCCCAGCCTAATCCGAACTCCCCCCTCTTTTGATTGTATTTGACTCAGCCCTAGGCAAGGGCCTTCTCAGCTTGGTCTAGGGAGGACCAAGCTCAAACCAACCGTATCAGGTCTACGGGCAGGGCTAACTTTGACTGGGCCCTAGCCAAGCCCATTGGCAACCCATGGCCATGACTTCATCGCCTCACACACCGAATACTTTTGTATCTCTTACCTTTGCTTTGCATTGGGCATCGAAGCCCAATATTTTGCATGTGATTCATTCCAATGTCGTGATTCACTTTGTTGATAAACTCAAACCTCTTATAACTCCTTATATTTTGCACATATTTTGCACGGTAGACTGCTGCCTCCATTCCAACACGGTAGATAGCTGCTGCCTGCAGCTGCCTCCATTCCAACACGGTAGATAGCTGCTGCCTGCAAAAAAAAAAAAAAAGCCCTTCAATCGTGGATAGCAAGTTGATCGACTCTGAAGTTTAGCGATCTGTTGTCTTGGTGGTTTTCTCTTCAAAAGGGTTGTTATTTTTGGCCGGTACATGGCTATTCACACTCCATTTGCTTCTTTTTTATTTAATGGATGAAAATAATAAAGTAGAACCTGTTAAAACTGTGGTTCATGAATCCGAAAGTAACACCTCTTTGAGATTAACTTCAACACTATTCAATTGTTTTAATTATTTATCTTGGGCCAGAGTCATCTCTCTTGCTCTTGGTGGTCGGGGTCTATCAAAACTCAAGTATATCAACGGCAAGAAAAAGGCTTTGAGTAGTGATGAACTTGAGTACGAAGATTGAGAAACAGATGATCAACTTATGATGTCATGCATATTAAATTCAATGGATCCTAAAATTGCTGAGATATTTACTCGTGCCAAGAATGCTAAGGATCTATGGGGTTCCATAAAAGAAGTTTATGGACTGCAAAGCAATATTGCTCAAATATTTGAGTTAAAACAAGAGATATACAAAACCAAGTAAGAGAATAAGACTACAACTAAATTGTTGGGTATTCTGAAACCTATGTGAAATGAGTTATCTATATATTGTCTTGCTACTACTGATGTTTCCACTATGCAAAAGAGACCTAAGTAGGATAAGATCTTTCAATTTCTTGCTGCTCTCAAACCCAATTTTGAGCAAGTAAGGGCCCAAATTTTGATGTCATCTTAATTGCCCAGCTTCTCATCAATTTTTTGTAGTATATTACGCGAAGAAACTAGGAAAAAATTGATGAATATTGAAGTCAAAATTGAAGATGAGAGTAGTGAAAATATGCTATGACTGTTGTTAAAGAGAAGACGGAAACAAATAAGAAACCTGCCAATAGCAAAGGGAGATATCTAGGAGGATATCGTGGCAGAAGAAGGGGTCATGGAAATGGAAGAAGACCACCTTCTCGTTGTGAGCATTGCAAATGTCTTCGCCACATTAAGGATAGGTGATGGGTTCTCTATCCTCATCTTAAACTTGCATGTGACAAGTCTTCTGAAAGGTCATTGGCTCAAAGTGTTTCCGTCAACTCTTATATTACCCAAATTCTTCAGCAATTGGGTAAGAATGATGCATCATCTTCTCATGATTTCTCCTTTGATCAAAGTAATCAAATTGTTTTCTTGTCTTCATTGAGTTCTAATACTTGGTGATTGATTCAGGAGCAACTGACCACATGACAAGCAATCTTTCCTGCCTATCTCAGTTTCAACAGGTGGTCAGTAAAACTCCTATATCAATTGTCAATGGTTCTTTATTTCCTATTCATGATATTGGAAGAATAAATTTCTTTTTTGAAACCCACAAATCTATGGTTCATTACTTGCATCCTTTTCCTTCCAACCTATTGTCAGTTAGCAAACTAAGTCAAATTTTGAATTGTGATATTGTTTGTTTTCCTCATTTCGTTATCTTTCAGTGTTAGGCCACTGGGATGAAGATTGGTGAAGGGAAAATGGATTATGGACTTTACCTTTTTGATCAAAAGAATTATGCTATAGTTGCAAAAATTAATAATGGTAATATTGATAGATTATGGTATTCTAAAGTTGGACATCCAACTGAAAATGTTTTGAAAATTTTGATGCCAAACTTAACTCTATGATTTCATGATTGTGAAGTTGCCCAGGTTACCTTTTAAATCTTCAATGCATGATTATGATGAACCTTTTTACTTTATATATTTTGATGTACGGGGACCTACCCCTGTTGAATCCTATAATAGCTACAAATATTTTGTAACATTTACAGATGATTATATACACGTGTCACCTAGGTATATATGTTAAAAGATAAAAATGAGGTTTTCCCTCTATTTAAATAATTTTATAATCTTGTATCAAATCAATATAATGCCAAAATTATGATTTTTCGTTCAGACAATGGAACATAGTATGTGAACAATGCATTCACAAACTATTTCTCTTATTATGGCATTATACAACAGACATCTTATATTGGAATACCTCAACAAAATGATGTGTCAGAAAGAAAAAACCATCATATTCTTGAAGTTACCAGATCTTTATTATTTGAAATGAATGTACCAAAATTTTATTGGTTTGATGCGGTCCTAACCATTTGTTACCTTCTTAATCGACTTCCGAGCAAAATTATCAGGAATAAGTATTCTCTTGAGTTATTAAAAGGAAAAAAAATTGACTTGTCTTACTTATGTGTGTTTGGCTGCATTTGTTATGTATATAATATTGATCAACACCGGGACAAACGTTATCCTAGGGCTACTAAGTATATATTTTTTAGGTATTCCTCGACAAAAAAATGATACAAATGCTACAATCCTACAACTAAAAAATTACATATATCAGAAGATGTTAAATTTGATGAAAGATAATCTTACTTTCAAAATTCCCAATAAAATAGGATTCAGGGGGAGAATTTAGACAAACTTCGATTGCCCATTCCTAGTAATATTTTCGACATGCAAGCAAATAAAGAAAAATTAGAACTGGAAACCATTTATGCCGACGAAAGAAGAGGAAATCCAACAAGAAGTAAGTGAGGGAGAAGCTAATCAGATTGATGAAAATGAAGAGGTTACTCATGAAGATGTCCCTGTGGCCCGTCTCCCTGATCAAGCTCCTGCTCTTCGAAGGTCTTCCCGTATTTTTCAACCCCCTTCTTCTTTAAAAGATTTTGTTATTTTTCATGTTGTTTCGCATCCTATTGAAAGTCAAATTTGTTATAAAAATATCTCATCTAAATATTATACCTTTTCTGAGTTATATTTCTACTCTTGAGCCAACAAACTTTCATGATGCTAATTCACAACCTGCATGGAAAATGACCATGAACGAAGAGATACAAGCTTGGGATATTGTTCAACTCCCTAATGAAAAAAATATGTTGTTTGCAAGTGGGTATTTAAAATTAAGTACAGTAGTGATGAAACTATAGAAAGACACAAGGCTGGGTTAGTTGCTAAGAGCTTCATGCAAACCTATGGAGTAGACTACAAGGATACTTTTGCTCATGTCGCAAAAATGTGTACGGTTCATGTCCGTTTATCTGCTGTTGTGAATTGTGGATCGTCTTTATATCAATGGGCGTTAAAAATGCCTTCTTCATGGAGACTTGATGGAAGAAGTCTATATGGATCTACCTCCAGGTCATCCACAATAAGAAAGGCCTCGTCTTGTTTGCAAGCAAAAAAAAATGCCTTATATGGTTTAAAGCAATTTCCGTGGGTTTGGTATGATAAACTTAGCACTGCTCTCCTGAGCATTGATTTTAAAAGAAGTTATGTTGATTCTTCTATGTTCACAAAGAAAAGTAAAAATGGGACAATTATAGTACTTATCTATGTTGATGATATTGTCATTTTTGGATATGACAATGAAAGAATTTCAAAACTTAAAACTTTTTTTTCATAGGAAATTTGACATCAAGGATCTTGGGCAACTTCAAGTATTTTTTGGGAATTGAAGTCGCATATTCAAAGAAAGGTATTTTTCTTGCACAAATAAAATATGTGCTAAATTTGTTAAAAGAAACTGAAAAATTGGTGGTCAAACCGGCCGAGACACCTATAAAATGCAATGCAAAATTAATTAGTTAAAGGAGAGAATTACTTCATGATGTTAGCCGTTATCAAAGACTAGTTGGAAATTCGATTCATCATACTATTACAAGGCCTAACCTTACTCATGTTGTTAGCCTTGTAAGTCAATTTATATATTCACCTCAAACTGTTCATTTGGAAACAGTTAATAGAATCTTGAGGTACCTAAAAACTACTCCAGGAAGAGGTATTTTAATTAAATGTAATGGCAATATTGATATTCTTGTCTATACTGATGCTAACTGAGCCGGTAGCCCTGACAATAGAAATTCCACAACTGACTATTGTGCAATAGTAGGAGGAAATTTGGATACCTGGAAGAGTAAAAAACAAAGTGTTGTAACTTGCTCCAGTGCTGAAGCTGAATACAGAGCAATGGCTTCAACAACAAGTGAGTTGATTTGCTTAAAGTATCTTCTTCATGGTATGGGCTTTCAAACAAAGTAATGAAACTATTTTGTGACAATCGTGTTGCTATCCATATTGCATCTAATCCAATTTTTCCATGAAATAACAAAACACATAGAGATTGATTGCCATTATATTCGAGAGAAGGTTCAAGCTAAAGTCACAGACACTCCGTTTTTTCGAAGCGAATATCAATTGGCAGACATATTTACTAAAGCTCTCACAAAGTCGATATTCTCTGAAATTTTGTCCAAGTTGGGATCCTTTTGACATTTTTCAATCCCAATTTTGAGGGGGAGTGTAGAGAAGGTCGCGGAAGGATATTAGTCGTACCAGCCATGCCAACTGTGCTTCATCAGAGCCTTTGATCATTTCCTTATTCGGTTGTGCTGTAATTAGCCTATTACGGGATCCTTCGTTGTCTTAGGCTTGTATCATGGGATTTCCTTTGACTTATGTTTATCCTATATATATAAGCGTGAGGAACTATTGTAATCATATGAAGAAAAATAGGTTGTTCCTCTTTCTTGGATGTAGGCTGAATCGCAGAACCACGTGTATGTCTCTATGTTTATCTCCTTCTCGGTTCTATTTTTACAATATTGCCACTTTTTAAAAAATAAATAAAATATAACGCAAGAGTAGCGAAAATAAATACAATTAGGTCCCTCCCAATAATTTGCATTGTAGGCAATTTATTGTACGACTAATTTACTCTATTTTCCTTTTTAAAATTACACTTCCTCATCCGAGCTATTTCTAATTGTTTTATTTTTTTAAAGGGATTGTATAACTATTTACCTTTTGATACAATGATGTTACAATTATTTATAACCATCTCATGTGAAATCTGATGGCTTGGGTGTATCATAAAGTTTGAGAAAATTTATTTTGAAGTTTAAACTTGGTCAATAGAATAAATGCAACCATCCAATTTCATATTCAATTGTTAAGATTAATTGTGAGTATGTTTTACCAAAGGTGAATGGTCTAATTGTAGAATTTTTTTAATTGTTTTTTATTTTTTGACCGATAATGAACCACATAGAAGATGAGAGGCAATGAATGATTTAATTAACACATCCCTATCGGGTTGAAATTTGAAGTAATTATTTTTGCAATACCAATTAAGTTCAATTGAAATTAACTTCTAAGATAGGTTTTTTTCAAAACTTCCTCATGACCTGTCCAAAGTTCGGATGAGAAAGGAGAAGATTTAGCTGTTGGCAACCAACATAAAAAATTTTCCACATCTTTTATTATGAATCCTCTCATTCAATGTTATAAGCTCGTGCTAAGACATTCCTTGTAGTTTGATTGAGGGTTAACCCTTGATAGAGTGTAACGATGGAATATGATTGATATTAGCTGACCCCAATTAGTTGGGATAAAATTCGCATAATGATACCGATAATGTACTTTTTTTTCGAAATGAGGCAATTTTTGACAATTGGGGCCTAAATTGAGAGAGAAAACTTCTGTTTTTACTTCTTCTTTTGAAAGAAAAAGACTTCTAACTGAATCAGTCAATAATTTATTTTCTAAAAATAAATATTCTTTACAAGCAATCATCTATATCTCAGCCCTCTCTCTCCCTCGAACCCCTTAAAATTTCCAAAATAATTTTTCCTTGTGAGCCGAATGGGTCCTAAGAATATTTTCACGGAAAGTGAGGCAGATTCAATTTCTAGGAAGATGCTAAGGTTTGGGGTCTATTGTGTAATGAAGTAAAAAGTTTGGGAATATAAAGCATTAAATTTATTAAATCATGAATGATAGGCACATGCTTAAGAAATTGGATGTGGGATATGAAAGCGTGAGAGAGAAGCAATCCTCTTCAACGATTTACAAATTAAATATTTGAGTGATCCGTGAATATTCCAACCTTGTCTTTCTCTAGATTTTTTCTAACATCATGGTCATCGATTTTGTACACCTACCTTGTGTGTCACCCCCAAAGCTTTGTTCACCAAAGCCTTTTTATTTGCCTACGTCATGTTAAAGGAGATTCCCTGATTTATTTAAAAATGGATAAATTTTTTTTTAAAGATTTTATCGTACTCCCTCATTTCGTATCTCACTCTTTTATTGACTTTTGACCATAAAAATTAGTTCTAACGAATCTTTTTATATCATTTCAACCAAAAAAACTCTTTTAATCATCTTTTCCCCTTTCTACCCATTAAAAAAATTACTAGGTTGAAATGGTATAAAAAGAGTTGGAACTCATTTTTATGATCAAAAGTCAACAAAAGAGGGAGATAAGAGATGAGAAGGTATGGTGAAATCCTTACAGGTTTATTTATGTCGTTTGAAAGAAAAACGGAATGAGGCTCTACCATGAAATAATACGACGAATTAGGGTTCTATACGAAATTTTCCTTTCTTTATTATCTATTTTTTGGTTTCTTTTTTTTTACTTTCCTCAATCTCACTTTTTCTCCAAAAATAACATTCATATATTTCTATTTTTTTCCAAAATTTTGTTCTAAATTCACTTCTCTAGATACTTAGTTTGTATTTGAACTGGACCCAATCCAATGCTCAAGACCACATTTCGTATTTGAACTTTTATTTTATTTTTTATACAAATTCAAATCAGTTGAAATTTTGAACGTATATTCTTCAAAAATAGTAGAATCTAATAAAAATATAAAAAAAATAATTCAAAAAATATAAATTGACTAAAATACCCCCTAAACTTTTTCGAGGGTATTTTGGTTAATTTATATTTTTGAATTATTATTTTTTATTAGGTGTGTCTTGATGAGTAGAATGTAAGCTTAAAATTTTCAAGTGATTTGGATTTGTAGAAAAAAAAATGAAAATTTAAATACAAAATAAGGTCGTGAACGTCAAATCGATTCAAATGCAATCTGAACCATTGGTTGACACCAGCACGTAAGCTGACATAATCCATTCCCTTAAATAAATGGATTAAGTCTTTAGTGGTAGTGTATCTTTTAAGGGTTTGTCTATACAAATTATTTGTCTTTAGAAAAAGTTTATATAAAGCTAAGGATATAAACAATCAAATTAAAACCCACCTAAAAAATTTCTCTGTAATAGATTGTTTTGATGCCCAAATATTCTGAAATAGATCATCTCAACATTAAAATACATGGCCATAAGAAAAAAATAGATTTTAAGTTTTGTAAATAGTCCATCTTGCAATGCATTTTTTGAATGTCAATTTTCAAGATTTTCAAGTTTTGATAGATCTACTCGACCTACACTATTTTTGAAGCTTAAACTTTTATATTTGGAGATGAAAATATGTTGTAAGGCTATCACAAAGAATTCCAATATTGAAACCATATTTCTCAACATTATTTGAAGGTGGGCTTTCGTTTGATTGTTTAGAGCCTCGGCTCTATACAAGTCACATTATTTATCTTTTATACATAGAAATCACAATCATTCATACTCATCAAATCTCAAATTGGATGGCTTGGGGTGAGTCACTAAGTCCGATAATTTTTTGTTTTTTAAACTCTGTTTCTATTCAATGACACACTTACAACTACCCATTTTGAAATTTAGAAGACAATAATGATTATGACTTCGTTGTACAAAAGATAAATAGTTTTTTTATCCCACCATGCACATGTCAAAATAATAATAATAATAATAGAATAAAAAATCTCTAGTCATTGTTAAGGGGGTCAAAATTATCGAGCGTGGTTGGATAGGAACCACTTGATGTAGGTCCAAGTATGTACCAAACGTAGAAATTGACAGTAAATATGATTGAGGGGGAAGCATACACTTTAATGCCCAACTACTCCGATGTTTTGGCTCACTCCCACTTTAAATGGAATCAGTGTTTGTAAAATCAAATCGAAACGGTTAACCGATCATGGGCCAAAAGCAGTTTAACCGGCTCGATCGGAAAAAAAAATTTTAAAATATAAAAAGCATATAAATAATGATTAAAACAAAATATATTAAAATAAAATTAAAAATTAATGAAAAATAGATTTTAAAAGTGAGTATTAATGATTAAAATAATTTTTAATATTTGTAACAAATCAAATTCATTGTTTTTTAGATTTTATAAATATTTTTTAAAAATTTTTATTTTTAAAATACCGACCAATTACCAAAACCATCTGAAACCGAAACTAACAAGAAACCGATTCCGATCTAACCGGCGATTACCGGTTAGATCGGGCAGTTTTTCAAACAACGAATGCAACCTATCACACGTCCTTGAGAGAAACATGGCACATGAATAGATATAAACCATACAAGACCTCTTTTTCTTTTTTCTTTTTTGAAACGGTAAAAACCATACACGTCCTCCCAAGCTCGAAATAGCTGAACTACCTTCCACACAATAAAAAGAAAACAAGAATCATGTGTAGGTAAGGTATACCATACACGTCTGAAGCGTGGTTCACAATACACACCAGTCTACCGTCAGTTCTCAAATAGACAAATTAATTATAGCTTTTAGGCAAATATAGGTCACTTGTCCATCATCGTTTTATGAAATTTAGGGCCAGTTTGGATCTGGATTTTTCAATCTTTGAAAAAGTCAATTTTAGAGTTGAGATTTACTGGAATTGACATTTTTTAGAATATGATGTATGTTGTTTGGATCGTATCAAGGAAATGCAAATTCCCTATTATGGAATATCTTTTTTTATGGAAATGCAAGTCCTTTCTCTCTCTATCTCTGAATATTTTGAGATGGTATCTCTCTCTAAAATTTTTCTCTAAAATTTAAATATACACTCTTTCAAAAACTTAAAAATTTGAAATAATTTATCTCTCTAAAAATTTTGAGATAGTTTATTTATCTAAAATTTGATATACTTTCTCTCTCTAAAATTTTGAGATACTTTTTTATCTAAATTTTAAAATTTGAGATAGTTTATCTCTCTAATAATTTCATATAGTTTCTCTCTCTAAAATATGATGTAGTTTCTCTCTCTAAAATGTTGAAGTACTTTTTCTATCTAAAACTTAAAATTTGAGATAGTTTAATTCTAAAAATTTTAAGATACTTTATCTCTCTCTAAAATTTAAGATTTGAAATAGTTTATCTCTTTAAATCTTCATATGGTCTCCCTAAAACTTTAAATTTGAGATAGTTTCTTTTTCTAAAAAATTCAGGTTATTTCTCTCTATAAAAAAAATTGTATATTTTCACTCTCTAAACAAATTCATATACTTTATCTCTCTAAAGATTGATATAATTTCCCTTTCTAAAATTTTAATATATTCTCTCTTTAAAATTTGATATATTTCTCTCTCTAAAATTTTAATAGTTTTTTTGTTCTTCAGTATCAACATGAATCTTTCCATGAAATGTAAATTCCATCTATTTTGGTGGGATTTCTAAAATTTAGGCTTAAAATGAACATTCAGGAATCCCATGGAAAACTAAATTCCAACGGAAATATCAATTCTAAGTGAAAAAAACACGATTGGCCCGGCTTTTCTAGAAAAAATGATACTTGAAAATCTGAATCTAATAAGACAAACGAGCCCTTAAGGAAAACTTTTATTGTGCATTCATAAATGTTATTTTTTCGTGGATTTAGTATCTAATATATAAACCGAGTCACTCTAAATGTGTTTATGCTTTAGATCTATAACTTTGTAGCTCAATAAATAATGTAGATTTATTGATCTACATATAATTCATCATCGTCAAAGCTTTTTCCCAACTAATTGGGGTCAGCTAACTAATCGATAAAAAATTAACAAAATAAAATATTAGATTAACTATTTGTGATGTTCAAATATTTTATTTTATTTTTCAAATTTATAATTGTGCCGATCAAAGTTTGTAACCTAAAACTTTATATCACATTTGACTAGGTTCGTTAGATGAAACCAATGGTTTAAAAAACGGATCGGTGACCCGGATCGGGCTTCCAAAAAATCGATCCGGATCGACGAATCGACGATCAGGATCGGGAATCGGGTGAATCGGTCAGAATAAAGCTTAAAAAAATCCGAAAAAATTATTAAAATTCATTATAAATATTGTTTTTTAAGAATTCAATAAGAAATGAGGGTACTCCATTAAGAATTTACATGTTTTTGAATGAATATGCGAATATTGATATGTTCTTTTGCCATTCAGCTTTTAATTTACATCACACAAAAGGATAAACATATAATTATTATGGAATAAGTATATCAACATAAATGGACTACAATAAAGCATAAAATTAGTAACATATGATCTAAAAATAAAATGATAGAAGATGTTATTGTTCTTCTTGGTCACGCTGGTGCCATTGATTGAATTCGTTTAACAATTCATTGATTCGATCTAAAAACGAATCATCGATATTAGCAGGCGTCTGACTATTCCCAAATCTCTGAGTGTTAGTGTTTCGTTGTATTCCCAATCTAAAATCCCCAAAGATTGTCCATCATTCATGCTCACCTGCACTGTCGTGCTCATCCCTACACTGTTGCTGTTGGGACTTGATATGTGAATAATATGGCTGGGATAGGGTGGCATCTGAATCATCATCTCTCTCATTTTATCTTTGAATAATATGGAATTAAAAAAAAAAAAACAAATTTTCAAAAAAATCGATCATGGATTAAAAAAAAAAATCACAAATTTTCAAAAAATTCTATCATGGATTACAAAAAAAAATCGATCATGGATTAAAAAAAAAAAATCATAAATTTTCAAAAAATTCTATCATGGATTACAAAAAAAAATTCGATCATGGATTAAAAAAAAAAAATCACAAATTTACAAAAAAGTCGATCATGGATTACAGAAAATTCTATCATGGATTACAAAAAACTCGATCATGGATTACATAAAATTCGCTTATGGATTACAAAAAAAACAAAAAATTCAATCGTGGATTACAAAAAAAGAAAAAAACAATTCGATCATGGATCACAAAAAATTCAATCATGGATTACAAAAAACTCTATCATGGGTTACAAAAAAAGCAAAAAACAAAAAATTCGATCATGGATTACAAAAAAAAAACAAACATTTCAATCATGGATTACAAAAAAAAACAAACATTTT
>NW_006499435.1:1566670-1595824 GCF_000471905.2 Amborella trichopoda
AAGTGAATAAATTACATCAAATTGAGTATATTTTTTGATAAAGAACAATATAAGGAATCAAAAACCTAAATTTTTAACACATTATTTCTAATATATCATGAAAACAAAATCGAAAGGCGGAAAAAAAAAAAAAAACAGCAGAATTTTGGTTCCGCAGACATCTCAGTGTTCATCTCAAATTTCATGCCGTAATTGACCAGATTACGTAAAATTGAAAATTTTAAATCATACTAGACACAATAAAGATTAAAAACCCTAATTATTGAACTCATTATGTTTAAAATATGCCGTGAAATAAATCAAATGGCGGAAAAAAAAAAAACCCAAACTTCTTACCTGATTTTTTGAACCGAAGCCTTCAATCTCCAAAAAACTCTGTTTTTCTCAACGATTATCACAAATTAGTAACAAAAGGTTTTGATTCACAGCTTTAAGATCAAAATGCCTTACAAATTTTGAAAGATTCATGCCCTATTTGCCATGAAACTTTTAGAAAAGGCGGAAACCCTAAACACCAAATTTTTCGTGATCCAAAAACACCAAAATTTTCAACCATTTAATCATTAAAAAGCTGAATAAAGCTGTTTACACCCTGCAAATTTGATCACATGCCGAAAAAAACAAAAAAAATGATAAAAAATGACAAATTTCAAAGAATTCCGTGAAGAACATTGTGCAACCCGTGTTCTTCACGGACTCACCGATTCTGCACAGTGACTCGGCGAGTCACTGTGCATAATCGTCCGGTTCTCTCTAAAACCGCGTCTGGTTCTCTCTAGAGCCGGACGATTTTCGATTTCTTAGCCGATCCGATCCCTTTTTCACGATTTCCGTTTTTTAACACACCCGTTAAAACTTAAACTCTTAATATTAAACTCATTTTTTAAGAAAGTGATGTGTTTCCAATTGAAAAACTGTATATTTCAGTAAAATTTAAAAATGGATTGTACGGTATATGGTGGGCACACCAATCTATGCATTAATTTCGCCAGGATTGTTACAATCTGAGAATTTTATCATCTTTTGGCATTTCGGGGCTTCGTGGATCTCATCCAGCCTCCCATAAAAAAGACAAAAATTCATGATTATTTCAAGGTAAATTGTTTCAACCTGGGTGCACGATGGAGATTGCAAACTGCAAATCCACACCAGCCAACTTGTAATCTCCACCGTCGGACGGTGGGCTAGCCCGCTAAACAAACCGTCACCTTATTTCAAAATTTCAACTTTAAAACTAAGGGACCTCGTTCAGACTTTATATTACATTTGCCCACGTGTCCGATTGTAACTGGGTAGCCTCCTCATCTCAGCCAATGTCTTTTGCTATGTAAAGCTTTTTCTGCACTTCTTCTTCTTCTTCTTCGACACGCAATTTCGAGCGCTGTCAAATTTCGGCGAAAAGCCGGCTTTCTCCTCGGTAACATTCCCGTCCTCAAATTTTGAAGTTCAAACTTCGTCCCGCTGAAATTTCGGCCCCAGGTTTCCGATACTGAAATTTCGTGGCCAACACGGTGGTTGTGGGCTAAATACCCTGCTCCGACCCTCTCCGGACCCCAGTTTCTTCTCTTTGAGCTCCGAAGTCGCCGAAATTTTGGACCGAAGAAGAAGTTTGAGCCCCGGCGTTAGGGTTTTGCTCAGTGGCTAACTGCTCAGCCAACAGCACTGGTTCAGAAAGGTAATGGCGTTCTCCATTTCTCCATTTTTTAGCTCATTATGATTACTTTTTTTTTCTGTTTTTCCTTTGCTAATCTGAGCTCTGAAAATGGGTTTTCTTTTAATTTTTTTCCTTTTTTTTATAGGAGTGTTACAGTGATCAGAAAGGGGAAGGCTTGTATCCGAGGTCGTTTCTCTCTCTAAATGACACATTTGGAATTTTGAAGGCTCGCTCAAACGTTCAATTTACAGAGGTAATATTTCTACCACTTTTCTACGATTTAGAGGCGAGAGATTTTGAAATTTTACGTGGCAATAATCGTCTATTTTGTAATAATTCTTTATTTTTAGTCTACGACTTGCACCATAAATATCACTGCTACTTATTTGTCACGATGTTAAGTGTGAACTTTCTGTAGTCCACTTAGCTATTGTAGACCCTGTAAACGGCGTGCTGTTAACTAAAGGCTGGTATTTAATTATATATTTAACATTCTCCACAGGGTATTTGTCCCCTGAGTATCAAACACTATGAACTTTTTCATCTCATTTAAACTCTTTAAATTTCAAATATTAAGGAAATACTTGTACTACTTTTCTATGCACTAGCATTCTCATTGCCCTTGAAATTGGTATTCATGGGTGACAAGCACCTTTTTTTTGTTTTTGTCTTATTTTGTTTCGTTTTGTTTTATTTTATTAGTATTATTATTATTTTTTTAGTGTTTTCTAATTCCATTTTCTTAGTGTAGAATAGTGTTAAAAAACTGCTGGCAGTGAATCTGCATTTGTGATCCGGAATCAATGTTCACTACTGGGAATCAGTTGAGACTCCCCGGATCCAAATAGGTCTCATTTTCATGGACTCGCCCAATTATGGATTTTCATAGACTCGATGATTTTGTGAGCGAAATGAGTGAGTCTGCCCCAGAGTCGGAGGACCTGATAGGATAAATCAACCTTGTACCATAAACTTTATTTATTTATTTATTTTTAACTTCTTATTTAATTTATTTTTCATGGATTCTCATACGGTGAAATGGGTTTAAACTTGAAATGGGTTCGAACTTGCCCCACCAATCTCAACTCCGGATTTGGGTTTTATAACATTTGTTTAGATTGACAATTCTTAGAGGTACTTAGAACGATTCTCTAAATGTGGGGATCCACTGAAAGAATCATATGGTTATTTTAAAATTATGAGGTTTTGTAAGATGAAGGTGCTACGACGCCCATGCTTTATGAAACAAAATAAAGCCTTATCTCAAATCCTTATTCGTAAAGCACTTTTGGCATCGAAAATCTCCATGCTCTAAAATCAATTTTCGACATAGATAATAAAATTTTAAACTAAAAAAATGCTACAGATTTTTGGAACTGTGAACACTTATTCTTAGGGTGAATTGGATGGCCTAGATAATTTGTTGCAATGTACTTTATTCTTAGAATTTGCAATACTAATTGTTTTTACAACCATAATGTTCAAGTTGAGACGATCGATTTAAAGGTTGTCTACGCTTGAATTTTGTAAATTTCAATGAGTTATGAATTGAGGCTTTATTTATTTCAATAAGGCCGCAGCCCCATGAAACCATTTTCCTTTTCTATAAGGGTAGCCTCTATGGGAACATAGCTTCCCCTTGAATGCTACTGTTGAAAGAATGGTCAATGGTGGCTCTAAAATCATTTTTCAGTCCGGCTATGACATTTGACTTTAAAAAATTAGTAGAGATGTTGCATGTTCTTTGAACATTTATTTTTAGAAGATAATGGATATAAACATAAGTCCTAATTTATTTTCATAACTATAATGGGCAAGGCTTAAGGTTTTTGTCAAAACTCCAATTTTCAAGGTGTTTTGAGGGGAGGTTTTACTTGTTCAATACATTATTGTTTTTAAGTTTGTCATTATCTTGGTCTCTTAATTTATTCAAGAGTTAAAAATAAATTAAGATAGTTTTTAGTTTCTTAATTTATTTAGAGTTTTAGAATTTTATTGATATTTTTTTTTTTACCTATGTTATAAGTTGGTAACAATTAACTTTGACTAGTAAATGTGAAAATGGATGGGTGTATTAATCTCATCGGTCAAATTCAAAGTTCAATTTTTTTTTTTCAAACTTTATGAAACATCCATACTATCAAATTTCATATTGGATGGTTTTAGATAATGGTGACCTCTATGTGGTAAACTATCAAATTTGGTTGTAAATAATGGTGACCTCTATGTGGTAAACTATTAAATTTGGTTGTAAATAATGGTGACCTCTCTATGGTAAAGGTCAGCAGTCGCGTTGTATACCATCTCTTTTGGCCATTCTCCCCTATGATTTGCCTTTTCACTCTCCTTCCAATTTGTGCCAAAGAATTTTAAATTTCAAAAATTTTCAATTTTTTTTTAAAAAAAAAGGAAAAAAAAAAAAAAAAGAAAAGAAGAAAGAGGTGCCGTTCAAAAATCTTCTGGAATCTAAACAGGGCCAATTTGAATTGAAAGATGAGTCTCTGATTTTACTTTTGCTTTACGAATTTGATTTTTTACTCAGATAAAAGGACAAGGAACTTTATGATTCCCCTCGTAGTACTCTGTAGACAAGGAGTGTACTCTTCTTGCAGTACTCTGTACACATGACATGTGCTTTTATACCCGATGGGACGCTACCCAGTTGTTAGAAGACAAAAGGACGATTTGGCCCTTTGCTCCTTACGTCAAATTAAAACGATCCACTTTTGGGAGACTCAAAAACTTGAAAAGAACGTGACAAAACGCATACCTAACTAGTGTCTGGTTTCAAATGGATGGTGATCTTCGCCGTCAGTTGACACAAGGGGAGCTCTGGACCGTTGGATCTGTGGCCCCATGTCCTGATATCTGTATTCGACACCTACCACTTTAGATCGGTTTGAGAGTAAATTTGACTCCTCAAAATTTAATGGTTATTGTCGTAGGCTTATAGAAGTTCTTATTTTATTTTTAAAATTCAATAATTATTGCATTTATTTGGTTATTACCCTCAAATTCTACAATTTTTTAAAGGGTTTGGGATAATTGTATACTATTAAATCATTTATTTTTTGTATAAAAAGGTCATAATCACTTTTAACCGATCAATCTAAATTTCAATAGATACAAGTATTTTGTAATATTCAAGAAAATTTATCAAGATTTTATGCCTAAAAAATAATAAATCTTTAACTACCCGATTTCAAACCCAACCGAAAGCGATGATTGTGAGGGCTTATATCCAAAGTGAATGGTTTTAATTTATGTATTTTCTTCCTAAAATTTTGTTCCTCTTTATAGGACTGAGTTCGAAGTTGGCATGTCCTTGTTTCTTCCCAGGACCGGCACTAATCAATAGGGAAAAGATATGCTTTAAAGTTAAGTTATTAAATTAAGGGTTATTTTGATAATTTTTCTATTTGTGCTATCGATAATCACACATAGCCATAATTCGAGCTTAATATGTTGTTTAAGAATTAGTAAAATTACGCATCAGTAAAAAGACTTGGTAAAATTATAATACTTTCCACATCCCAAAAATTTCAACTTCAGTGAAATTGCAGATTTTATTTTTAATCTCTAAATTGAAATGGATTTTATTCTTAATTTTTTTTTGCTACAATTTTTATGGTTGATTGTTTCCCAGTTACGAGTTTACGATGATATCCGTTAAAGTTAAGGTGTGTGCAATTGCAGGTAAATATGTTAAGGTGTTCTTCTATGACCTCTGGGAGAGATGGCATGCAAATCTCTACTATGTCTTCATGGCTTCAATCTACAATTGCGGGTGAGTCACTATCAAATTAAATTGTTGATTTCTCGCCTTAAAAGTTTGTGAGTTCTTTGTTTTGAATTTGAATAATGAGAAATTAAATAGTGATACTTCGATATGTTTTTAAAACAAAATGTTTTTCCGAAATTTGGGTTTTTAATACCTGACAAATTGCGTCGGCGCTGGATAAGTCTACCTGGTGGCCTGGATTTTGCTATGTCGCATCTGACGGTGCATATGCTATTTACATGCTAAAAAAATGAACACAAAACGAACCAAGCCTTTTTCTTGACTATCTCTTTTGCGCTACTGCTCATGTTTGCACTGCATCTACCAGGTTCAAATTCGGATCCGTATGGTGGATTAGATCTCTGATTTTTGGATTAGTAATCGGTATTGGTTTGGATAGATCCAAGTTAGTGACTTCTAATAGTATTACTGATAATTAAAATAAAATAATGAGGATGGATCAGTAATGGGTATTGGTTTGGATAAATCCAAATTAGTGACTTCTAAAAGCATTAGTGATAATTAAAATGAAATAATAAGAAAAAATATCTCCGTATTCTCTATTTTTATATTTCACCCAAGATTTCAAAAAATATCTTCTAATCCCGCCATTTTAAACTTATTGTTTAATTTAAACAAATATGAAAAAAACATATACTTTTTAAATCCAATCATTTATCTCTTCACTTATATACCCTAAAACAAATGTTAGAAATACATGTTCTTTTTTAATCCAATGATTTCTCTCTCTTCACTTATATACCCAAACCGATGTTTTTTTTTCTTTCTTCCCCGCTCTCTCTCTCTCCTGTGTTGATCGAAACACCTATCTTTCCTCTCTCTAACATCAACCTCTCACCTTTATGAAACCTTTCTCTCTCTCTAGAACTTTGGGAGAATGTCTTTTAGAAAATATATGTTTTTTTAGATTTGTTTTGCCTAAAAAACATGTTTAAATTAACTTAGGGTTAGAAGAAATAAAATCTACAATTTTTATGTTCTAAAATATCTTTTAAAACTTTGGGTCTATTGTGAAAAGAAACCTAAAAATAAGGGTATAGAAATATTTTCCCAAATAATCATTAAAATTAGTATTCACAGGGTAAGGGTTTTAAGGGGAGCCCCGCCAAAACTCATAGCATCTTTTAACCGGTTTAGTCCAGAACGATTCCCATCAGATTGATGATGCAGATCGAAAATCACTAAATTTAATACATTGGTTTTACTGAAACTTACATGATCACTTCACCATCTGCTTAAATAAAATGTTCATACACAACCTAGGCATTTCCATTTTATTGCTGTACTAGCTTGCATTGCATGTTCTCGCCAGAGCATATGCTGCAAACGATATTTTCTTGGGGAAATTATATTTGTACCCTCTCCCAAGACACCTTGGTTTGAAAAACGTTCTGATGGTATGGGGATTACAAGTAATTATCTTCTTACCCTCGAACCAGTTGACCCTTTTTTGAGCGCACATGGTCCAAACAAGATCTTAAGTAACACTTCTTTCTATTTCTTGGGTGCCGTTTGTCTAGTTTGTAGGCTCTAAACAATCAGATTGTAGCCTACCTTAAAATAGTATCGAGAAATATGGTATTAAAGACCCACACTCATATGTGCAGGACCACAAAGGATTACTAATAAATTTGATATAATTTTTTAAAAAATAACTTTTCTAGATATCTAAGCCAAATTTATCGGTGATCTTTTAGAGTCCTATACATACGGGTGTAGCGTCTCCTACGATCATTACTCTACTCTTTCTAATAGAGTAATGATCCTATGTGACCTCCCACACCTCTGTGTGTAGGACCCCAAAGGATCACCATTAAATTTTACACAAATCTCTAAAAAAGTCAAGCCTCGCATCCATGTGATACTTTTTCTAGTGATCTGTGTCAAATTTAATGGTGATCCTTTGGGGCCTACACACATGGATGTAGAAAGGTCTCATAGGCTTTAAAGATATATTTTAAGCTTTATTTGTAAAATTTAAAGCTTAAAAAATAGTGTAGATCAATATATCTATGAAAATCCTGAAAATTGACAGTATAAAAATACCTTACAAAATACACTATTTTCAACACTTGAAATCTATTATTTTCTCATGATCATGTATCTTGATGTCAAGATGATCAACTTCATTATATTTGGGTATCAAAACAACCTCTTCTACCGAAATTTTTGAGGCAGGCTCTAGTTTAATTGTTTAGAGCCTCTAGCTCTATTTAAACTTTTCCTCTAGCTCTTTAAGTCTTCTCTCCAAAATCCTCCCTCTCTAAAAAAAAAAAGAAAAGAAAAAAAAAAGAGGAAAACTTTAAACAGTGGGTATTGTTTCTATAAGGTTGCAACTTTAAACAATCTAATTAAGACGAACTTCCAAATCTTATCATAGCATGTAATTTTGTTGTAAAAAATTCATAGGATTATCTAAAAGTCTATTTTCATATCTAACTATGAAATTTTATAGTCTAAAAATGGCAAAAGTCTAGTTGTTCTATAAACATATGAAAATTTGAAAATAGACGGTCTAGATAATGTGTTGCAATATGTATTTATTTTGGAACTCAAAATCATTTTTTTATATGTATTCATACATCTCAATGTGAAGATGATCAATTTGAGGACCCTTCAACATTAAAACAACTTTTTAGGATGAATTTTTGAAGTGCATATGTAATTCAACATTTTAAGGTTGCGACCTTATTTTGAGTGTTGCGACCTTATGTGACATCTTACTCATTTCTTTTGATTTATTCTTCACAATCCCATCAGGCACATGACATTGAGTTGAAATTGTTGCCGTTGTATTTGTTTATTAACATTCGGGTAAATGTTAATATCGTATCTATGTTTTTTGATAATCGTCTTGGACGAAAATATTTGTTATTTCCTACCAGCTTTCATGTATGTAATACAAGTAAAACATCACTCGGATTTATTAGAAAACCATTAATTGACGGTTTGTGTCTCCCTTTACCTGCTATGTCATCAGTTTTACTTCTTTTTCTCTCTCTAATAGGGTATGTTTGGTATGGTTGAAAATATTTTATGAGAAGTATTTTTGCATAACAAAATATTCTCACGTGATTGGGTGTCGGAGTGTTGTTTCACTCCAACTGTAAGCCAATTGGTTTGAAAAAATACATTGGGATTAATTAGTGAAAAAGATCACCTACTCCTAATCTAATTGCAGATGGAAGTTCTTTCTTGTGAAAATAATTCCGGTGAAATATTTTCACATGGCACCAAACGTGGTGATGGATTTCACCCGGGACCTTTTCTAACTCACCATTGTTTACCACGTGAAAAATGGTACTTATACTTTCTCTCTCTCTCTCTAAATCCACGTGAAAAAACCATTCAACAGATGTTGAAGGGAGGATGCGGGCCGTATTAAAGTCCCAGGCTGAACAAGAGACGTTCAACTCTTTTGCCCAACGCGCGGAAACTTATTACGAAAGCAGGCCCCAGCTCGTTTCCCTTCTTTATGACCTCCACCAAAACTTTCTCTCTCTAGCTGAGCGTTTCTCCCACCTCAAAAATTTCGGCGAAATCAAAGCCGAGAACGAAATCGAGTCCGATGCCGAAAGTTCCATCTCTTTTCAGCACTCCCAAGAAACTGACCAATTCCAATACCACCCCTACAAGTCCCCCCTAAAAGTCGCTGCTGCCCCATGTTACGACACGGGCATTCTCGTAACTGAGCTCGTCATGGCAACTGTAGAGAGAGAAATTATATTGGATGAAATGAAGCAAACCAACCAATCCCTGAAAGACACGTCCAAGAAGATTGATTTGCAAAAGAGCCTTCTAGAAGTTCTGGAGTCGGAGCGTCTTGTTTTATTGACAGAAAACGGGAAACTGGCCTACCAAATAACGGCCGTTACGGAAGAGAACCGAAGGGTAATATCGGAAAACAAGTTTCTGAGCCAGAAGGCTACTGAGCTCGCCAGGTGCGTTGTGAGGATGAGAAATGACCACACGGTCTGCGTGCTGGGTCGGAAAATGGAGGAGCTTCAGGGGCAAATCCGTAATTTAGAGAAGCAGAATAAGGAGCACTTTGGGAGGCTAGTAGACTCTGGTGGGTCAAAGCCCGACACGCTGAGGGAGCTGGTGGGCTCGGTTGGGCGTGAGCCCACCAAGTCGCGGTACTTGGGAAAGGTCAGGATGTTCAAGTTTTTAGGGTGTGGCTTCGGTTCGTGTGGCTGCGCGGTTGAGTAGTGAGTTGGCTGTAAGCTGTACCTGTATTGGAAGTGACTTATTTACCCTTCGTCTTTTTGTCGAAATATCCAAAATACGCTTTGGATGTAGAGATGTTGCATTTTTTGAAGGTGTCCGCACTGTCGACGTTGTGGGCATTATTTTAGAACTAAGAAATTTAAGAGTTGGACCACCGTGTCCGAGCTCCCTTGGGACCGAACCAATTCCGGAATGGTATCGGTTTCGACTCTCTTCCCTAAAAAAACCCTCTTTGTTTATTTTTTCCCTTTTTTAAGCTTGCTTATTTTTTTTATTAGGTCCCTTCAAGATCCCCCTTAGCTCTATTTTAATTTTTTAAAGGGTTTGGTTTGCATAGATCCTAGGCTCTCAACAATCAAATTAAAACCTACTTTCAAATAGTATCGAGAAATGTGGTTTCAATACTGGAAATCTTAGCGATAGTTTTAAAATATATTTTCATCTTTATTTATGAAGTTTATAGCATTAAAAGTAGTGTAGATCGACAGATTTATTAAGATTTTAAAATTGACGGTCCCAAAATGCGTCATAAAATACATTATTTTCAAACCTTAAAATCTATTTTTTTGACATGTTCATGCATCTTGTTGTTGAGATGATAAATTTGAGGATATTTAAACATCAAAACAACTTCTTTAAGTGAATTTTTTGAGGTAGGCTCTAATTTGGTTGTTTTGAGCCTAGGCTCTATATAAACTTTTTTTTTAAAAAAATGTTTTTTAGATCATAAATTTAGGCTCATTTTGAATTTTTGATACAATCCGAGGTTTGAAACACCACTTGACGGAGATGTAGTTATGCTGGAAATGCTAAGGGATAACTCAGATGGACCGCCCAAAAGTATCAAGTTCCATGTTCAATGCTCTATGCTGGAAGTGTAGCATGAGTTGCGGCAAGGCTGGTTCTTGCTTTGCGTTGGACTTGGGGGCCCAGACTGGGCCAAAAGGCCTGGTGAAGTCAAGCCGGGGCGAGCTTGGCCTAGCCCTTGGGCGCGGCTTGTGCCCTAGGCAATAGAGATTACACAGTTTCTTTCACATATTTTTGTTTTGGTAAAAAGCAACGCCTGCTGGGGCCATGACCATTGAGCCATGTCCACGCCCAATCCCAGGCACTAGGCCAAAATTAAAGCATGGTCCTAGGCCTTAGGCCAAATTTAGTGGCTCGAGCTTGCGCTGTTTAAGATTGCACCGATGGTGCGGGCTGGCTTGGGCCGCGGGTACTATTTTCAACACTTTTGAGTCCAGGTTTTTGGGAAAACTCCACTTATAAGCTCTCCTAAATTTCCTTAACGTCATACTAAGAAAAAAAACTCCTTTGTACAAAGATGCATCCGTAGGTGTAGCGGACGCAGTTTGCACAGGGATGCATCCGTAGGTGTAGGGATGCAGTTTGCACAGGGATGCATCTGTAGGTGTAGCGGTAAAGTGCATTTTCAAATTTTATCATGGAATATAATTTTGATGTAAAATATTCTTAGGATTATCTCAAAATCTAATTTTATATCTAATTATAAAATTTTAAATTTCAAAAATGGTTGAAATCAAGTAGATCTATAAACATTAGAAAATCTTGAAAATGAATGGTGTAGATAATATGTTGTAAAATGCATTATTTTTTAAACTTAAAATATTTTTATTTTTCATAGTCATACATCTCGATGTCGAGATGATCAATCAAAGGGCTTTTCAACATTAAAACTACATTTTTCGATAGATTTTTAGGGACATTCGTAGTTCTACATTATAGGGTAGCATCCTTATATAAACTTTTTTTCGCGATTACTACTCTCTGCCAATTGAAATTCACCCTAAGAGTAAATGCTATCTGCCCATTGAAATTCACCCTAAGAAAACGGTAGTGTTGTTTGGAAGTGACCAATATGCCCAAGAAACAATTAGGTTCAAATTTCCTTCGATCCCAATAAAGAAAATTTTTTATATAGGGATAAGGCCCTAAACAATCAAACTAGGATACATTTCAAAAATTCAGTAGAAGAGGTTATTTCAATACCCATAAATCCTTAAATTGATCATTTCGACCTTAAGATGCATGCGCGTGAGAATAATGGATTTCAAATCTTTGAAATATTGCATCTTTAATGCATTTTTTGGATCGTCAAATTTCAAGTGTTCATAGGTCGACTCGATTTACACTAATTTCGAAAACAAGCTCACGCAATAGGTGAATTTTTTTACTCTCAAGCATAGTTAGTAAATAGGTGATTCAATGCCGATTTTTTCAAAAAAATGAGCTTTTATGAAAAATATATAAAACTGGATTCTTTTGAAAAGTTCAAGAAAAAATCCTTTTTTTTTTTTTTTTTTAAGAAAAACGTTGAAAACACGAGGTTATGAAAAAGCGAATTATACGGGACGAAAAAATCGTATCTTGTATTTTTCTTTTTTAAAAGATATTTTTTTTATACTTTCTAAAAAAAACATATGGTTAACAAGAAATATTACAAATTAGAGATGGAAAAAAATCACATCTTCCTTTTATCTCTTTGAAATCAGATTTGCTATATCTTCTTGCGTTTCCAAATCTTGCTTGAGCCTAAAAAAGGAGCATCCAAATCTCTACAAACAGAGCATGATTAGGGTTTGTTTCTCTCTTTAAAATTAGCTCCACTATCTCTTATTGCCTTTTCCAAATCTTGCTAGAGCCATAAAAATGAGTACCCAAATCTCTACCAACTGTGCATGCATGGTTACGGTTTTTCTCTTTCAAAATCTTTAAAATCAGCTCTACCAACTCTTTTTGCCTTTCTAAATCTTCCGGAGCCATAGGGTTTCTTTCTCTGTATAAAAACAGTTATCCCAAATTTTACCTGATCTTGATCAAGGTTGTTTTCTCTCTCTAAATACAGAGCAACGAAGTCCCAATTGTTGTCTTGCCTGAGCCCTATTTGTAGCTTCTTCAAGACATTTCGGATTGGAGCTTTTCAATATTACTGATTTCACAAAAATGACAGACAAAAAAATAGAGGCCTAGCCTGATCTGAGAAGTGCTAATTCGGTTAGAAGCCCAAGTTCCAAAGGAGTGGTGGCAGGCTTGCAACATGTGAGACCTGTCCGTAGATCCAAAGCATAGCTAGCCGGATTCTCTTTCTTCTTTGTTCCCTTGCGCTTAGTGGGTTAGGGTTAGGGTCAGGTTTTCCTTGCCGGTCTTGTCTTCCTTGTTGCTTGCCCAAGTTACGGCAGCCCCGGATGAAGGAAGGATAATATCACTGGGGCGCGGCTTGTATGAGGCTCGTACTACGGAACAAGTATGGGTTTCCACCATTGTTAAAAATGTGTCCAGTTGTGGCGATTCAAATTCCAATGCAATTCGTCTAATATGATAATTTTTCGAAGTCTCATCAAGCTCTTATATATGCTGCTAATATGCTCTAAGAATCATAGTGTACTTCTACACTTAATTATAAAACATTATTAGGATTATTGTTAAGGGACTATGCCATTTTATGTTATTGGGATTATTATTAAGCTATTGTGCTAGAAAACTATAATACAAATTAAACATATATTTATCTTATTTTTTGCCTCCGAATTTTGAACCTAGTCCGATGTATTGGCGATATCTTTACATTAAGAATTTTTCTTGATCCGTATTTTTGACCCAACCTTTTTATCCGATTTTAAAAATAAAAACGATTTGTTTCCAATTTTATAGTAAACCGATTTATTGATTGTCCTCGACTCGCTAAGTATGCACTCAAGTCTCTGACACAAGCTTCCACCACCAAAGTTAGAACAAGATTTCTAGTCTATTTTAGGCAAATCTATGGCAAAGCTCAGGCAATAGGTGATTTTTTATCGACTTTAGTATTTGTTTTATTATTTTATCCTAGAAAATTCAAAATAAATAAAAATTATGCACTTGGCTTGTTGGGTTTATGAAATTAGGCTTTTCATATTGAAACGTATTTTGAATTATTGGTTACGGTTTTATGTTATTCTTGAAAGGCTTTTACTATCTGCAAAAGCCCTTCGGAATGTTATCCGAAATTATAAAAATTCCACTGGTTGTTCCCATGGTTAGCATGTCGGGAACTATCAATAAATCGGTTCACCATAAAATTGGAAACAAATCTTTTTTATTTTAAAAAATTGTATGAAAAAAGCGGGTAAAAAATACAAATCGGCAAAAATACTTCATATAAAGATATCGTTAATATATCGGATTGGGCCCTAAAAATTGGAGTAAAAAAATCGAAAAAATTTATAATATTATAAATTTTGAAATTCTAAAAAATAAAAATTATGTCAAAGCCATCAGTAACCAATGGGTGTGGTTTCTATAAGGTTGCAACCTTAAACAATTCAATCAAGAAGAACCTCCAAAATTTATCATAGCATGTAATTTTAGTAAAAAAAAGAAAGGATTATCTTAAAATATATTTTCATCTCTAATTATAAAATTTTTATCCCCATAAATGGTTAAAATCAAGTAGATCTATAAACATATGAAAATCCTAAAAATATGCGGTCTAAATAATGTGTTGGGACTCAAAATCTTTTTTTTTTTTTTGCATATTTAGGCATCGATGATGTCGAGGTGATATATTCGAGGGCATTTTAACATTAAAACAACATTTTCTACTTGATTTTTGAGGTGCTCATTTAACTTTACATTTTAAGGTTGTAACTTTATATAAACTATTTCTATAACTAAATCATCTAAATTTTTTTATTAGACTAATATAATTAAATCAATTAATTTAGATGTCTCGTGACTTTCATCTAATCTTCCAATACTAAATACATAATTAACTAGTATATACAAAAAAAAAATGTGCCATATAAAATCTACCCATTAAATACTATAAAAAACACATACCAAAAACAAATATAGTATATAAATTTATTCATTAAGTACTTTAGTTATGATATAGTGACAAATATAATATATATATTTATTCATTAAATATTTAAACATTACATCTACTTAGCCAAAGAAGAAAAAATACACGGTTTTGGTTTTCTTGTTCCAATGATTTAACTATGTCAAGTTGACCATGGTCATTCCATAACTATAGTAAAAGTTTTATAATTTTTTTAAATGAAAAGAGGTTCGTAGTAGTTTGGTTTTAGCATCTCTGTAATTACCGTTTAGAGAGATAAGAAATAAGAGAAAACATAGAGCTGGGCTCATAGCCATTAGCGTTTATAAAGATAAAAGAATGAACCATCAGGGTTTATAAAGTGAGAAGAAGGAAGAATGAATCATTAGGGTTAATAAAGAGAGAAGAATGAAGAGATCAACCCTAATGGAAGATGCCTGAATTGATTTTTAAAGAGAGAAAAGGAAGATGGGATGCTAATTTGGGGTAGTTTGAAGAGGGTGTTTTTTGGGATGTTGTTTTGGAAGAAATCCCTTATTGTATTACTTTCTGAAAAGGCCCTAACTTATTTTTAGAGGAATTTTAGAAAGAGCAGGAATAGGGTTTTTAGAAAACAACAAGCAAAGCTGAAGGATTAAGTTTGGGAAACTAATCCTATATGTACAATGGCTTGCTCCTGTAAGTTTACAGTTTAAGCTATATTGTTTATCTTTGTTATCACATAATAAAAAACAAAATATTGACTACTTGGTCCAGTAGTCACATTCTCTATTTCTCATTCATCAGTAAAAGACTGTCTTGAGCTCTAATTTTTGCCATAAACAGTATTTTTATGAAAACAATTATTACAAATAATCACAGTAATTTGCTTGTATATGATTTTCTTTATAGAATGATTTACTTTATAAAATGATTTGCTATAAACAGTATTTCATTTACACAATGATTATCTATAATAACAACTAATTTTACACAATGATTTTCCATAATAACAGTATTTCATTTACACATTGATTTTCCATAATAATAGTATTTCATTTACACAATGATTTTACACAATGATTTTCCATAATAACAGTATTTCATTTACACAATGATTTTCCATAAAAAAAGCTTGATTTAAACGTCTTTATGAAAATTACGTGATTTTTTCTGACCTTTTCAAAAAGTCGCCGTGCGATTTCTAACTATGGCGGTTCCTCTATATATACAGTATTTATTTATTTACATATCTGGGTTTACTTTTAAGGTTTGATAATGTAACTTGTAAGGGTTTTTTATTTGATATTTGTAGAAGCCCTTAATTGGTAAATCTGAAAATCCAAAAAAAAAAAAAATTTTTTGTTGGTTGCAATTATTTCTTATACTTGTAATTTTTAGATTGCAACAAGAAAGGGCTTTTATATTTGGTAGAAAGCCATTAAATAAGAAAATGAACTGAAAATGCGTAAAAACAAAAGAAAAAGTGATATGTTCAAAACACTTTTTGTCATTTTACTATTTTCTTCACTTTTAGATTGGAAAATGTAAAAGAGAATAAAGGTAGAAAAAAAATGCAAACAGTTGAAAAATGTATTTTCTCTATATTTTTATTCTCTAATTTTATTATTTCAATTTTTAAATTTTCTAAAAATTCATAGACCTGCAAAATTATTTAAAATGATTTTTATTATTTTCTCCATTTTCCCTTTTTTGTATTTTACTAGTTTTTATTAATTGTTTAATTCCATAGACCGGTCGAACCCAGTGAACCGGTCCGGTTTGACAACACGGGTTTCTTCCACTATATCATATATGGCGCCCCATTCTCTTCACTGATATCTCGCTATCACTGCTTCTGCAGCTATAATGGTGCCCATTGCTCGCATGGCGAGCCTCTTCCGCTCCTCTCTCCGCTTCTCCACCATCGCTTCTCATGAACTTGAGCTTCCTCTTAGTTGGGTCAAGGCCTCTGAGCTTTTACATAGCGATTCGCCCTTGGAAGAAAACCTTGGTCAAAGCAACATCGAACCCACTCCTGAACTTCTCTCTCATCTTCTCAATACGTCCCCCAAAGCTGGTCGCAAAGTTCTAGGGTTTTACTCTTACGCTCTGAAACACCCATCTTCGTTTATCCCCTCTGATGAAACTTCAAAGTCTCTCGTTGATTACTTTGGTCGAAGAAAGGATTTCAAGGCCATTAATCTTCTTTTTTCAGAGACCCCACCTGCTCCTACTGGTCCAAAGACCTTCGCTTCAGTGATTGATCGGCTGGTTCGAGCTGGTAGGGCAAAACAAGCGGTGGGTTTCTTTGAAGACATGGAGAAGTTGGGGTTTTCAAAGGATAAGGACGCTTTAATCGTGACAGTTGGTTCTCTGTGTAACCATGGATTTGCACGCGAGGCTGAGGAGCTCGTGAAGAGAATGGCTGATTCAATCTTTCCTGATCAGGCGATCTGCCATGCTCTTGTCAAGGGTTGGTGTGTTTCAGAGAAGCTCGATGAGGCAAAGAGGCTCGTTGGTGAGATTTACAGAGGTGGGTTTGAGCTTGGTCCCACGGCGTACAATTCGATTCTCGAATGTGTATGCAAGTTATGCAGGAAAAGAGACCCTCTTAGGCTAGAGAGCGAGACTGAGAAAGTCTTGTTAGAAATGGAGACCTCTGGTGTGGCTAGAAACACGGAGACTTTCAATGTTTTGATCAAATCTTACTGCAAAATAAGGAAGACCCAAGTGGCCATGAACCTTTTCGAGAGCATGAGTGAATGGGGTTGCAGCCCTGATTCAGAGACTTACACTCTTTTGATCAGGAGCCTCTATCAAGCTGCAAGATTAGGCGAGGGAGATGAAATGCTTGAGGAAATGAAAGCCTCTGGTTTTGGTGTAAACATTAAGACTTACTATGGTTTTCTGAAGGTTTTGTGTGGAATTGAGAGGATTGATCATGCAATGAAACTTTTTGAAATGATGAAGAAAGATGGATGTGAACCAGGGAGCATGACTTTTGATTTGCTTATTTGGAAACTCTGTGTTCATGGCAGGGCTGAACAAGCTGATAAGCTTTGCAAAGAGGCAGAAGAAAGAGGGGTCACCATTAAATCTGCTGTGTATGAAGTTGATCCTAGGTTTGTTGAGAAGAAGAAGGTTAAGAAAGAGAAGCCAAAGAGAGAGACACTGCCTATGAAGATGGAGAGGAAGAGGAAAAGGCTTAGGAAACTCAGGCTGAGCTTTGTGAAGAAGCCCAAGAAATTAATGAGAAGGGCTTATTGATGATGTTGGGTTGGGATCCAATGCTATGCTTCTGAACTAAGAGTTCAGGTGATTTTTCTTAAAACGGAATTGCAGGAAGTTTGTTTATTTCATCGCAAGAAAATGTTGAACCAAGGTTTCCTGGGTTTACAGTTAGTGTGTTTGCATTCCTACCGCAAATGTAGGAGAATGACCTCACGCATCGGTAAAGAATTTAATGAAGCAATGTCTATTGCATTGAGTTTTGTTTCTCTGTTTTAGTTTTGTGCTTCAACTGAGGTAGAGATTACAATGAAATAAAACAACATATGATTCTTAAGTTGGCTAGTTTCTGTAGGATGAGAGCTTAGTTATACATGTTTGAAATAGTTTTGGTCTCAACTTCTTCAATTATGAGATGTCAAGAGATTGAGAAATGGAAACATGAAATTTTGGTCATGGCCATGAAGCTTTGTTTATTGACTGACTCTTGTTTTATTATCTGTTTTTATGGGATGGCGGTACCGAGTGTCGTAGATCTATATTCTCATTTGGATGGAGTTTTTTGTTTAAGATGGGGCTTATGAATCTGGATAACAATGTGTTGTTGAAGTTTTGTGTATTTGCAAATTGAAATAAGTAAAGCGTTATCATTTTTGTTTCAAATTATTAACTCAAGATGATAACTGTATATGATACAAGCATTATCATTTTAGTTTCAAATTATTAACTCAAGATTGTAACTGTATATGATACTCTTTTTCTGAAATTCTATTCTACTTCAATGCTTTATATAATATGATTGTCCAATATGTAGCATTCTATTCCTGGGAATTAGTGACTTTCTAATGTCTTTTTTGTGTCATAGCAATTTTAAATAAATCCCTAATTCATACATTTGAAGATAATTAGTGTAGTAACTTAAATGTTGGGGTTTTCCATGTGGCCAAGATCATAATACTATACTTGTTTTGTGTCTCGTTAACATTTTAACATATGATAGTGTGCCTAGATGAAAGTCCCAATTTTTTAGTTTATTAGTTATTCTCGGTTTAATGGAAATAGTAAAGTTTTGGGTTTTGTTTGATAATAGAGCAAGAGGAGATTGTCAGATCGTTTGAGAAGAAACGTGAACAATAAAACACTCTATGGTGGGCAATCAAATGACCACCCTTGAGCTTTTACAGGTTGTTATGGTGAAAGACCTTATTAGGAAAAGTTTGTAGGATAAGGTATCATTGTTATTGGCGGTTTCTTACTTGATAAATGGGCTTTTTAAGGGTGTTTTTGCAGTTCTCATGCTGTCGTTCGCTGTGTTTTACATCTTCTCTCTCTTTCAACAGGCTTTGTATACATGGGAACTGGTAAGAAATATAATTTATTCGCATCTTTTATTCTTTCTTTTTGTTTTTCTCTATGTTTGTGTCCTTGTTCATTTGGGAAGTTTTGATAGATAAGTTTGACTGAATAAAATTATGTTTAGATATTCTTGAGCTTGTCCTTGCTTATATTGAATTTCTACCCAGCAATCTTTGGATCATATCTCCTACAAGATGATGGTCGTGACATTATTGCTTATGATTTTGGAGTTCCTGTAAGTATTCTAATGAACTAGGTGTTCTCTGTGTTTAGAGATATTATTATTTTTAGCTGATTAACTAGCCCTGACTAGTCAAATTGATTTTAGTGGGACATGAGTGATTGTATTATTCTTAGGGATAGAAAGGTGTGAATTGCTTACACTTGCTTCTTTAAAATGCAATAATTTGCCCACATACAGTTATGGACATGGATATGGAGAATGTGGTTAGATCTTTGTGCATTTCTCCCAATGCAGGATGCTGTCTACCTGCCACTTTGCTAAATGTATAGTACTACCTAATACATAAACATATGTATCCCACACTTTCTTTCTTTTTTTTTGATTGGTCTATGCATGCTGCACGGTGATACACATATACACTACATCATAATGCATAATATTATGTTGTATTCTTGTGGTATTTTCTATAGTTACATCATTTATAATTGGATGAAGTTTCTATAAGGCCTAGGCTTTATGAAAGCAA
The DNA here is from genome assembly GCF_000471905.2 of Amborella trichopoda. Next base: position 1,586,473 of record NW_006499435.1, read on the forward strand.
AATAAAGCCTCACCTCAAGTCCTCATCTGGAAACTGAAATCTCCATAATGGCTCTAAATCAATTTCCAACACCGGTAATGAAATTTGAAACTCAACAAATAGTAGAGATCTTTTGGATCTATGAACACTTTTATGGTGAAATTAATGGTCTAGATAATTTATTACAATAGACACTATTTTTAGAGCGTAAAATCCTAGTTTTTTTCACAAGCATAATTTTAAAGCCAAGATGATCATTGTAAATGTTTTCTAATACTTGAATGACAATTTTTTGATGAGTTATGAGGTGAGGCTTTATTATTTTAATAGGGCTGCAGCCTATCAAACCATTTTCCTTTATATTTACCTGTATCCTTTGAGTAGCCAGTACCTGTATCCTTTGAGTAGCCAGTGTCAGTATCGGTTCTGACATGATAGGATGCCAGTATGTTAAGGTTATACAAGTATCCTTGCATCATATGAAGGGTGTACTCCATACACCTGAATCTCAAGAGCCATCCTCTATATAAATTATATTTTGACTGCTAATTTGGAATATTTTATAGGAATGGGGTTGAGGTCAAGGTGGTAGTACCCCTTTGACTCAGCTACCGGTCTCGGTTTCTATTCCTATCAACGCTACCCCCTTTCGGAAACTACTAACGGTTTACAAAATTGCTGATCCACTACTAACAGTTAATGTTCAAAAAAAAAAAAATGGAAAATTTTAAATTTATTGCAGTCCAATTTACGGAAATATTTAGATGAATGACAACTGTTGTACCTTGATTTCATGTATAATCAAAGATAATGGTTTAGCCGTGAAACTTACACTCCTTATCATGCTCTGACGACATTGTACAAAGTGGAGAGAATTGTGGCCACAAGTTAAGCATGGATTGTAGAATTTTCTATGATTAGGATCTTGGGCATATGAAGAATGCATTTGGAACACATGCAAAAAGCAATGGACTTTTTATTCATTAACATTTTGTCACTTGGTGAATCACAACCGAGAAAGTCCTTGCTGGTTTGTGTTTTGAAACTTTTTGTGGCCACTATCGGAGAACAGCCTACCAGCCCATGAAAATGAAGCATCTCTTATTCTCTCATATATTAATATGGGAAGTATGGAGCCTTGCGAATCCTCAATTTTGACTCATTTGTTTAAATTTAAATGGAAGTAGATGTCATTTTGGCGCTGGCCTTCTGTTCAAGATGCTACTCTATGTATTAGACTCCAATAATGTTGTTCCTGGAGGTGGTACTTCTAATAGGTGAAATTCTTGGCCTAGACTTGGGTGGTGTTCCACAATAGTAGATTTATCTTTAGCCCCTATTTCCTCCCATGGTCCCATGTTGCTATGAAGTTGATGTATTGATTTGTAACTGATGAATGTAAAGGCTGATTGTTGTTTCTGGGCTTTTGTATGAGGTACTCATGACAACTCTGAATATATTGTCTTACTTTTGGTTTTATTTTTCAAGTGGAACTTTTATTTAAGGAAAATCACATGGCTGATAGTCTGGTTGATTCGAGTGTACCTAAAGTGGTATTCAAGGTTTGTTTTATTTTGCTGTGACCTGTGTATTGATGAAAAGGTTATTCAGCATTGAAAAACCTAAGTATCTCCCATATTGCTATGATGTATTGCATTTGGGTTTTGAATCAATGTCCATGTGTAATGGTTATCTAGAGTTTAAGTTTAGTTCCCTACATGACTGGCCATTGGTTGTTTATGCTTTTTTCTAGGACTTCTCTCTAACTGGAGCTGGAAGCATACATTTGAGAGGGTCCCGAGCCAGGGTCAGCAGGTTCAGTTCGGCCGAGTCTTTAAAAATCTAACAGAGGAGGCCCAGAAAAAAGGTAAGACTTGGGCCGGTGCTGCATACTGGCTCGGGATCCATGATGGTCTCGAGCCGAGCCAAGTTGGGCAAGTTCTGAGTCAGCTCGGTGAGGTTTTGCGCACTGGCTGACCTCATTAGCTGGTGCAGTGTATTCCATTATGGAAAATTGTGCATGCATCTATTGAGCAAGTGTAGTAATAATCTTAATTGTTCTGATGAGCAGCGGTATCATGCTTATTTCATGGATGAGGATGGATCATGGATAATCATTCTGGCTTGTATGTTTTTGTAGTTCCAAGATCTTCGTAAGTCTTAGTTAATTAGTTTATATTGTAAAAACAAGGTGCATATGTAGTTTTGTATACTTTCATGTGACAATGTTTGGCAGGGATCTTTAGTAACATAATGATGCTAGAGAACTTTGTCTTTTCTCTTATTCCTTTCTTTATTCTTGGCTCCTCTATTTTTTCTCTCTATCTTCTAGATTCTTCCTTCGCTAACCCCAAATCTTTCTAACAACAAACTATCATCCCATATCTTTTTGTACCTCAAGGGATATTATAGGTCTTTTCTTTTGTTCTTGTTTTACTGTATACTTCTTAGCACCCAGCATGTGGGAAGCCGTCACCCATTACTCATGGTTTTGTAAAACACAAACTAGACTTTAATATGTGGACATCTTTTCTTCAAAAAATTAAAAAAAATAAAAAGAAAAAAGAAAAGAAAAGAAATATTGTTCTTTATCGCCCCAGCTTTATCTTAATATCTTCTATGCCTGTTTGATAATTATCCCTGCTGATGTAAATTATCCATCTACTCATTTCTTTTACTCCTTTTTTATTTCAATATCTTCTTTTACTCCTTTGTTATTTCAAATATTTTATCTTCTGTTTGGTGGGGATTGATCCTTATTATCATGGGAAATATCGGATTTCTTTTGGTCTTCATTCACTATCTTTTTTGTCTTTTTGCTTTTTCTTCTGGCATGTCAAATGTTTGACAAGAAAAAGCTTATTTATTGATCAAATGTTGTTGGACCTTTTGCCTTTAATTTGTTTGGAATTTGGGTGTTCCTTGAAGCAAGAGTTCTAGTAGCTTCCACATCCCACTTCTAGGATTTTAAGATTTGGATAGGGTACATTACTTTGTATCATGGCCAGGTTTTTTTCTCTATTAGCTTAAACTTTTTCTTTTACCCCTTGGTTGAAATGAGAAAGAGAGTTCAAAGATATTTTCCATTTTGCACCTTTCTTCCGATGTATATAATGGAAATTGTTTTTAGAGACTGTCTGGTGGCCAATCAAGTCAAAGGAGTTAACCAAACATTCACGATTAGGTGCTACTTGAGTTGACTCTTTGTAACAAAGGTTCAAGTGCAAAAATATTAAGAAATCTCTTCCTTGATGCTTTCAGTAGAATTCCAGAAATGTTATTCCATTTTTTCTTTTTGTGCTTTAATTTTATTAAGTCAAATGAGTTGTTTGAGGGTGTGTTTTCTATTCAAGCATTTCTTAATTGATGTACTTATGTGATTTTACTATTTTATGATCATCCAGGTAGGGTATTTCCATAAAAATCCATCAAGAAAGTGAGAAACAATGAGTGACAATCCTCAATCGCTGCGTTCATCAGATCTTGTGACAGCTTTGTTTCTTGGTGGTTATGTACTATTTCACTTGCTTCAACGCATATCAACCGGGTTCTACGGGATGCTAAAGATGTGAAAAGGTTGAACTTTTGTATGAGAACGAATCGGCAGCCGGCAGCATAAATAGATACTTTGGGCTTTGTGGGAGCTTTTTGTTGTAATAAATTCCGTTGAGTTATGAGGCAAATTTAAGGCTTGTTCGGTTGCACATGTTATGTTGCTCTGGGCTTTGCGTTTTGATATATAGGTTAGAATGATACTTTTAAATATAATCACTTTTTTCTCCTTGGAAAACTTTGTGGAATTAATCCTTTTTTTCTTTTGTTTTAGTGAGAATAGATGTTCTCCATAATAGGGGGAGCGTCTTCCTTATCAATCATTTCCTTTATTCCTCCTTGGAACTTTCCTTGGAGCACTATAAAAAGCATAGGGAATTATAATTCGTTTAATTTTTAAATTTGAATATTAATTGTTGTTATTCTCTAATGAAGTTTGCTGCCATGCTTGTTGCTCTCACCATCGTATAAGCTTGATAGAATTGATTCTGGTTTTCAACTCGTTCTTCTGTCTTCTGCACTCCATTTTTCTTTCTGTTTAGGAGTTTAATTTTTTTATTATTATTGAGGCATGCTGTATGTGCTTAATGTTCTGTGACAAGAGAGTGAGCTCTACGTAATTCGTGGTTGTCCTTTTGGGTAGTTCAGGCATCAGGATTTGAAACTTGGGATGCAACTTAATGTCTCAACATAATGTCCCACCCCACATTTCCATGGTTAATATATTCAAAAAAAAGAAAAAGAAAAGAGCTTGGGATGCAGCTCTTATCCTCAATAAGAGAGGATACTTTAATGTATAGGAATAATATATTCTTGGGAATGTATACTATGTGATCATTTATCTTTAGTACAAGGAGGTCGTAATTAATCCTACCAATTATATAGCGTAGCGTGGGGTGTGTCACGAAGCTTTGAGGAATTTTTTGTTGGTTTTTGAGTATAGTCACAAGTACATTTATAATCATTTGATTTGAAATTTGATGGAAAAGAATAATTGTGACTTCTTTGTACTAAAATTAAACGGTCTATTTGTATATTTTTTCTATATTCTATTATACTTCTCTTATACTATGTTACAAATTGTATAAGCCAACATTGGATTCCCCCTCCATATTCTTCCTAATGAGCTTTCGTTTGCCTAGTGGATTGGATACTAGTAAAAAGGCTATATGATAAAATGTGTATTTGTTTGGGAGAGGGGGTGAGAGAGCCAACCTTGCATTTTGTTAGACACGATCATTTTGTTAGGTATGTTGAAGATTAGGAGTGTTAAATTTTTCTTTCGTATCGGCCTCATATCATTGAAATTGATTAAACGGTTGAAACTGGCTCATTTATAGCTCTCTAAAAGCCAAATGTTTTACGGTCAATCAAACATAGGTATTCAAAACTTCTTTAACATTCTAAATCAGTTATCAAATACATTATTAATAATTCCATAAAGCTAACATTCCCTTTTTTACCTTTGAGCAATCAACATGCTTTGGATCCCCCTAAATCCCCTCCCCCTTAATCTTTAGTTTGATTTATTTAATTTTTGATATTTTCTAGCTCCCTAATCACCGATCTAATTGTCCGACATCAGACATGTAAGTGAACCTGATGGTAGTTTTGAAAGGAGCCAAGAATTTTGGACGGCTTAAGTTAATATGTGGAAAAGTATACAATGAGATTTTTATATTTGGTACAAGGGGGTTATAATTAATCTTGACCATTAAATGTCAAATTCGGTGGCTATATTTATTGTATTGACGAAGCTCAAAGTATAATTTTTTTTTTCGTGACACATTAAAGCTATCCAATTTCACATTCAATGCTTATGTAAGTAAGAATTGTGACCTCGTTGCATTAAAGGTGAATGGCCTTGGTAATATGTTGGGATTTAATATGTTTTACTAATGACACGCTTCCGAAGTTCAAAGCCGAAATTCGGCCCGAAATTTCGTATCGTCCGAACTTCCCGAATCGGAAATAGAAAGACGGCCATGACGCGCGAAAAGCTCGTGTATGAGCTCCGGACCCACACCTGGTCGTCATTTTTAGAGGGCAAGAGCGAGCTTCACTTCTCTGGTGAAAATAGTGAGAAAGAGAGATTCGCTTTGGCAGAGGGAGAACCTGATGGCCTCCAAAACCCTAACAGAGTTCTTCCCACCTGCAAAGCGCCTTAAACCTCTCCCACCCGTAGAAACCCTAAACCCTCCGTCTTCTCTTTCAACCGTCTGCAACTCTTACAATAAGGATTCCTCTTCAAATCTCACCCCTGATGAGAAATCGAGGATCGAAATCAACCGGTGTTTTGCCCTTGCAAAGAGAAACTTGCGCATTTGCAATGAAAGAGTCTCGAAAGCCAGAGGTATATGATTATTCTCCATTTTCTCTATCCTTAGTTTTTCATCTGCTACACAGTGTAAGAAATCGACCTTTCTTGAAAATCTACATTTGGGGAAAATTCATGAAATTTGGCAGAAATGGGTGAAAAATAATCTTAAAAAGCTCTTTGAATATATCTTCGAACTGATTTAAGAATGTAAAACTAGCTTTCTCTGCTTAAGAATTCTCGTTGAAAGTTGATAAATTCTCGGTGTTTCTCATGTTGATGGGTGATAACTGTTGATGGGTAATAAATGTCTTAGTGTTTTGGGCATTTTTTTAAGGTTCTCCTAAATTAGCTTTACAGTTTGGGAAAGCTTGAGCCATTCTCTGAAAAACATCCCGGTTTTAGTATGATTTTTGTTTAAAAATTATGTTTATCATTGGTTATTCATATGCTGTATCAGCTGAGGGGCTCACATTTGTAAAGTTAGAAGAGCTTTTGGTGGAGAAAACATGGTTAGAAGCTCTCCCTGGTGAGCTTGGGAAACCCTACATGAAGAATCTATGCGAGTTTGTGGGGCGAGAGGCAAGGGGAAGCACACCTATCTATCCACCGCCATTTCTTATTTTCAATGCTTTGAACTCGACCCCTTTTGATAGGGTGAACGTTGTAATTCTTGGTCAGGTATTCTTTGGTCCTCATGGGTTTGTTATGATTGATGTCAGGTTGTTTTTGTTTATAGTTGGATTATGAATGTCGGAATGTTATTGTCAATGAGGTTTGTTTATTGACATGGTTTAAGATTTCCTTTTGCTTTTTTATGTCTATCCAAGAGCAATACCACACATTTTGATTAGTTTAAACTATTTAGACTGAATTATGCCATGAAGTAGACCATAATTAATTGATGTTCTTTTACAGACACTGCTGTTCAAGATTATGGCAAGTTATTTAATGTGGACTCATGTCTCATTTTTTTAGCATTTGCAACCAGTCTTGCAGTTCCTATGTAAGATGATGATGCTGTTATGTTACTGATGTCTAGTTGTATGACTTGAAATTGGGCATTGGTTTTGGTTGTTGAGGTCAGAAAATTGGTTATATAAAGAAGATATGTTAATGTCACTCAACCTGATTGTGGGATTTGGGTCTATTCATTGTGAGGATCCCTCTGTACGCACTTCTGTTGATTCTTTGTTTATATCTTGTTCTGGTGTTCTGTTGATTTTCATATGCCTAAGACTTCAGTTTGAAATAATTCGCATATTGTTTGTATTTGTCTTCACGTTACACGTTACATCTTTGTTTCTTGCTCCTTGTCATTATTAACAAAAGTTTGCTTGATTTTCTCTTAGGATCCCTACCATGGACCAGGGCAAGCAATGGGCCTTTCATTTTCAGTGCCACAAGGGGTCAAGATTCCATCGAGTTTAGTCAATATCTTCAAGGAACTTCAACAAGATGTGGGCTGCTCTATTCCATCTCATGGAAATCTTGAGCGATGGGCTGTACAGGTAGGCTTGTGCTCATGATCTCTTAAGTAATTCACATGGTGTTATTAATATTGAACTTCTTTATGACAAATCATGTTTTGTTCGAAGCTCATTCTTTTTATACATAATGATGACCTTTGTTAGACTCTAGTAGTTGCAATATTAACCCTTGTTTTTGATTTCTAATAATTTGATTTTAAATATTTATTTATGAATGCTGGAAACCTTGAAGATTGTCTTCTCACTTCATTGTTCAAACTAAACTGTCTATAAAGTGGTTACATAATTATAAAGTTAGTAAACCATTAGTAAAATGTGGACTTCCATATTGTGATCTTGGGTGATGTCTTATGGTAAGAATGATGGACCAACTGTGCACATCTGAGGGGTAGAAATTTTCCTAGACTCTAGGTTTTCTCATATGAAACTTGAGTATGATTGATAAAAAGGTGCTTTTTTTTTCTCATATGAAACTTGAGTGTGATAAAAAGGTGCTTTTTTTTTCTTGTATGAAACTTGAGTGTGATAAAAAGGTGCTTTTACCCTTGACTGAGCTGCCCTATAATGCAAGAATTGGTGGTTGGCATGGTAACATCTGTTTTTCGGTTGTTTGTGTTTTGTTTAGAATTCAAGCTTTTTCGTTGAGGGCTTGAAAGCTTGGTCGAGTGCAGTAGGCATACACCTGTGAAAACGCAGAGTCAAAAGCTTGAAAACCCCCAACTCCCTGGTACTAGCTTTCTGGAATGCCAAATGAAATGCTTTTTCCCTAACATTATTGAATGGCAGTCCAGGAAGTTGATGCCCGAATTAGTACTTATCAACATTCTATACTGATCCTGTGTCAATGTTTTATGTATTTATCCTTGACTTTCCTCGTGGTCCCAAAAGCTTTGAGTTCATGTTCCTCATGGCGGTGAATTGTCACGAATTAGTACTTCATTTATTAGCTCATTATCCTTAAATGCCTTGTGATGTATTGTTACTGAATTAGGTTGCATTTTCTTGGGAACTATCTTATGTAATATGCTTTGTTTCAGGGTGTTCTTTTGCTCAACGCTGTTTTGACTGGTGCGTTTCTTTCTACAGCCCTTGATGACTGTCATTCTATTTCTTGCCATGGTCGTAATGCATATTTAGGCGTATGGATATTGTGAAGGTGTCTTGGGTGTCTTAATTGCTTTTGAGTGAGTCCTTGAATGCATACACTAATGCTAATCTTTCATAGACTTTTAAGTGCTGCAATATGTTTGCCTATTGGAAGTGGTACATATTTACTGAAAACATTCTAGCATTCAAGGAGAAATATATGTTGTCTAATCAACACTTGAGTGTGGTACAAGTATGCAAGCATCATAGCCATATATTTGGAAATGGATTGTTGTAAAATTTCTGTAAAATGCCCCTTTTTTCACTCATTGAATAGTTGGTATCTTAGTGGAGTTGATACCTTAGATGACTGGCTCTTCCAAAATGGGCATTGTAATAACGGATCAGCTGCTTAATATGCATCATCTGCTATTGCTGCATTTGATATTTTCTGAATGCTGTCTCTCAATCTATTCAGCTTGTAGAGAGGAATTCTTTTAGTATTTGTCAAATGGTGGATCCTTATATGGTTGTTCCTGACTTTTTCTTTTTGCAGTGAAACATCATCAAGCCAACTCCCATGCAAAAAGAGGTTGGGAGCTATTTACTGATGCCGTCATTCGAGCAATTTCACATAAGAAAACTGGAGTTGTTTTCCTTTTATGGGGCAACTCGGCTCAAGAAAAGGCCAGGTAAATCTATAATTGACATTTATCTTCAATGGATTATGTCTATATTTCAAAGTAGATGATCTGTTGAGTAGTCCTGACACATATTCCTTGGATATGTAATGTTGTTTTTATGTCTAAACATATGGCATTCTTTATGTAGAGGCTGTTAGTTTTCTTGAACTGCGTGTTGACCATTCCTTATTGTGGCCCTCCTTTCTTAGTTGATCTAAATAGTCCTGAAACAATAAAAAGATGTC
>NW_006499435.1:1600966-1620093 GCF_000471905.2 Amborella trichopoda
CGAACTAAACGTAGTACGTACGTACCTTACCGTACCGACGGTACGTTACGTACGGACCGTACCCCGTACGTACGTTACGGTAACGAGGTCTAGTTCTTTTACTTTTAGTAGAGAGAGAGAGAGAGGGAGGGATTATTTCTAGAGAGAGATTATTTCTCAGCAACCTGCTAATTATGCTTTCCTGCTTTTCTAGGTCTCTGTTACTTGCTTATATGCTTTCTTTTCAGTGTTTTCAGTTCTGATGCTGTTAATGGTTACCATTTACTGTGGCTCCTGGTGAATCATTGAGTTAATTTATTATCCTCCCATTTGAATCATTTTCATTATCTGAGTTCTGAAACTATGCTTCAATTATATAATCAATAATTGGCATACTCTGATTTATTTCAATACCTTTATTTCGATGATTTAATGGATTTTGAAGGTCTATGTGATTCTGCAATGTATAAACGAGCTTCTTCTGTAAATTCTTCATTTTTATTGCTCAAATCTTCGTTTTAAAACACGATTTTGGTTGAGGAAACTGTTTTTTTTTCTTGACAGACTCGTTGAGGCAACTGCTGAGTATGAATAGTTTTTTTTATAAAGCTTGAATAATATAAATTGATCATTATACCTAAGGAGTAGCTTTATCATTGTATGAAGAACCTTGTCTGAGCTTCTCGATTGGTTTGATTCATAACATTATGTCAGTTTGGATACTATCTTGCCTATCAAATATAAACCATGATAAACTGGGGAGTAATATGTGAGAGGGTAATTTATTCAGTAAGAACTGGATTTGTTACCTGATAATTGAGATAAAGATTGCGGGGTTCTTCATTTTTCACTTTTTCCCTAGAATTAGCATTACCCTTTGGGAGCTCAGCACAGAAATGGTCAAGATGAAATACCCCACTTTATATGAAGCAATTTTATGTGGTTATATTCTCTTCGGAGGCTTCTCTAGTTTGGTTGGTAAAAGGAAGCTCTTCACCAGATTCAATTTGTTTTTCTCTTCAGTATTGGAAAAAATAAAAAATAAGAAATAGATTTTTTTTTAAATCTGACAACTCATAAAAATAAAGACAAAAATGTAGAAGTAATTTTCAACTCAAGCTGACAATTAATATTGAAATATCATTACTTGTAGTATTGAAATTTGAAATTCGGTAGCATCTTCCATATGCAAATGGGGAGAGAGGGATATAATCTAAATGATATTTTTTTCAGTAAACTTATTTATTTGAATATATGCCCCTCTGTAATTCCTGTTCAAATTTGAGTTACTGATCTATGAATTCCATAATTAATCATGTCCAATTTCACTGCATTAGGTATATTGTATGGGAGGGAGGGAGGGAGGGAGGGTCGACCACAAGACGTGATGAGCAAGGATTGCCTGTAAAAAAGCTTGATTTCAATTTCGAAAGAGGGGAAGCGGGGGTTTCAAATTTCCAATTCAAGTTTGAAAAATTACTAATGGAGAAGGAGATTAAAAAAATAAATACTAATGGAAAAGGGCTATTTATTTTTTAACTTTTAAGTAGTGGGTTTTTCTTTTTCATATTTTTACATTCTTTGGGCTATTTTCCCCCCTCTTTCTATTTCCACCAAAATTGCCTGATGAAAAAAAGAGGTCAATTTCCTTCCTGTTCGGGTTCAGTTGAAGAGGGCCTCTTTGGTTTCTTCAGTGGAATCTCTCCGAGACCCTGAAAACTTCCGAATCACCCCGAAATCCATTTGGCTTCAGATTCGCTTCACCTCGGTTTGGATGTAAAACCCAAATATTTCAGCCAAATTCACTGAAGTGAAGTGAATCTAACAACATTATTTTGGAGTTTCTTCAGTCTATTCTTGTTGTGTGGTTTGTAGTTCCTTATATGGTATTAATTTTGAAGAAGCTGGATTGTGATGGAGACTTGATTAAATCCTAAACAGATAAATGGAAAGGTCTAATGCTTTTCATATATGTGAATTTTTCTAGATCCTATGATCGACTACTCTCTCTCTCTCTCTCTCTCTCTGAGTTGCTTTTGATTCAACTGAAAATGATTTGAACTTGTACTCCTTTGCATTTGATGCTTGAATAATTTCTTCCTCAACATTCTGGCATTACTATCTTCGTCTCCAGAGCATGTTTTATGGGGTACATGTTGGTCTTCTATTATTCCTTATGGCACAGATATCCCAATTTTGAAATGTCGAGCATGATACTGTATCTTGCCATTTCCTTTTTTTGTTCACCTTCTGATGAAAAACATTAAGGTCCAGTTTTAAGGACTATTTACCAAAGAATAATTTCATCTCTGTCCTGCTCACTCATGAGTAGAAAAGGGTATTGTTTGGGCCCATCCTGCTGCTCATCAGTAACGTCCATTTCTCTCCCCTGCTTATCTGGAAAGTGCCTCAAAATGCTCCTTGCCTATATAAGGAAAAGAAAAGCCCTTGTTCATTAATAACCCCATTCCTTGATAGAATGGGGGAATGCCAAATGGGGCCTATAATTTTTGTAAAAAATTATCGAGGAAAATTTACTCTCTCTTTCTTTTCTTTTCTTTTCTTTTGGTTGGCTATGCAGATTCATTTTGTAGAGCAAAATACAGAGGTACTCAGAGAGCGTTGCATAAAGCTGTACAAGGGATGTAAGAAATTTATGTGAGTACCTTGATACCTGATAGATACTTTGTCTGTTTTTATGTACCAAAGTTTATGAGTTTGGTTGAGTTCAATTTTTCTTTTTTGTTGTTTTTTTAGGTGCAGATTTCTTGAGGTAATTTCTGTCTGTGAGGAAAAAAATAACATCTTCATTTATGTTGGTTTCCTATCTTTATCTACCCTAGACTCTCTACATAATCATCCACTTATGTGAAAAGTTCCTTCACCCATAATATACCGTATACTAATGTTTTTCTTTCCACCCTAATATAGGAAGGAAAGTGGGAGTTTGAATCTACCTATTTTCCAAACTTTAAACAAGAAAATCAGCAATAATGGAGAAAAAACATGAATGTAAATCAAGCCAAAAAAAGAACTTTCTTTTTTAATAAAATAAAATTCATTCCATTAACATAATTATCCCAATCCGACCTTTTATAAGCATATGAAAACCTAAAATTAACTTGAGACCCAAGTACATATTTAAGACTCTAAATTGCCCCTAAACAATATGAAAATTTAAGAAATACTCCTAGAAACAGTAACATGTAATAGTATCCATGAACAGTAATGTAAACAGTAATCATGAACAGTAATTATGAATAATAATCAGTGAATAGTAAATAAAAAATATGAAAAAAAATTCTCGAATTCCCTACAAGACTTAAAAACCTAATAATAAACCAAAAACTAAAACCAAAATATACATCATTTGAAATAAATAAAAATAAAAAATAAGAACAATAATGGCCTGCATCACACCCTCTGTGTAGCGAGAGATTTAGAAGCTGTGACATTAGCTAGAGATTTAGAAGCTTTGACATTTTGATTTGTCTATGTAATCTCATCTAAATACTCCTTAATTATTTGGTCTACAATCTCTGTTAGTTATTGAACTTCTTTGGGATATTTATTGCACATAGTGATCTAATAATTTTGTAATAGCTAATCACTCTACCGAACAGCCTGACTGCATGTGCTTTGTAAAATTTGGATATGCTTGCACTAGTGTTATACTCATCAGCCATACAGATTTGGAGTGTCTACAATGTTTTGGCTATTGATCTGTGAGAAGATTTTCTGCTTCTCTTCACCTTGTGGGCGGAGGTCGGTAGGTTCAAATCAAGAGTAGTCATTCTAGCATGAAACAGTGTACTAGATTCTTAACACCATGATGTGAGAGGATGTTTGAACTATAATGCTTTCCACTGATGAACCATTCTTTCCATTATGATGTGTCACGTGTTTTATGAACTACAATGGTGTTTGTATTTGGGGATCTTCTTGAGGCATCATATGGTGAATCCTCTTCCAAGAATTAGAGGCATCATATGGTGAATCCTCTTCCAAGAATTAGAGGCATCATATGGTGTGCTTTTGGTGTTGTATTTCACATCATATTGGTGCTTAAAGTTACGTGTTTAGTGTTAATGTTGGTAGATTTTGCACTTTCATAGTGTAAACCAGTGTTTATAAAGCGGTTATCCAGAGGGATCTCCCGATCTGGATTAGGAACCAGTGGTGACTAACATGGTTCCTTGTCGGAACTAGGTATTGGCCTGGTTCCCATGGAACCGCCTGGTTTTGCAAAGGAATCGGGTGGTTCTATCAGGGAACTTGCGATTTGGACCGGCCGGATCATGCAGTTCCCACATATTTTATTTTTCATTATTTTTACTTTTTAATCTTTTCAACTTTTTTTTTTTTTGTTGGCTGATTCTCGGATTGGCAGTCTGAATTTGTGATTCACTAATCTGGGCCGATTTCCTTGCTGGCTAGTTCATCCGAAGGGTCTGGGTTTTAAAACACTGGCATAAACTTAAGTTACTTGTATTTATGTTGTCAATAAGATGAGGGCTGTATTATTCTTGTGTTAGCTACTGTCCCCAAGTATTGCTTGAGCAATGAACACTGGAATTTCTGAGCTTGAGGACATATTTAGAACTGCTTAGATTTCTTACATGGTGTTTATTATTTTATTTTTTTGGATTATTACAACTTGTATTCTTTTCATGAGGGTGACAGCGTGGAGCCGATGTGCTAAAAATTTCTAAGTTTTATCCTTTCAGGGCAGCTCTTGCAGAAGCATATGATGGTGATATTGCTTTTGCAGATGCATTGGAGGAATTTGGAGGTGGACGTGATGATCCCATCAGCATAGCTATAGGAGGTTGTTTGAATTTGAAAGTTATGATTGTAAATTTGTTGATGGTAGGAAACTAGATGGTGCATCCTAAATTCAGGCAGTAGCATGTTTAAAAATAGACATACAGGGCATAAAAAAGAGCAAGACATACACGATTTCATAAAATGATGTGATGCTTATTAGAGTTTTCACTATATTTAAGGAAGGTTAAGTTGCGTCTGGGATTCCCATTCTTAACAAATTTTTTGGGAATGGCTCAAGTTGAATTTTATTATTACCAATCTGCCTCTTTCCAACATCTTTCCTCCTCCCTATGTTCTCTCTCTCTCTCTCTCTCTCTCTCTCAAAACAAACACCCATCTGCACATGCGCACACCCTTGTACCGTTTTTCATCTACTCCCTAATCCCTCTACCCTGGGCGTGTTCTCGCTTCATTGGTTGTTTACCTGTGCGGAAAATCAACCTTCTTTTTCTACTCGGTCCCTATCATCTACCAACTCCATCCCTTTTTCCTCTACTCATCATGACTTCTCTTTTCTGTCCTTTCGCTTTCTCCTCCTCTCCTCACCTTTTTACCCACCTTTATTGTCCTTTATGTTTTCTTTAATGCATCTGGTGGCTGTGTGACCAACTAATCCCAGAACCTTTTTCTAAAAACATGTCCGGCCAGCTCATATATCTAACTTTCATTTGCATTATTGATGCTTTGAGCTTGTCACACCCTGACTCTGGAGGGCATTATACTTTTTTCATCTAGCTCCTTGGTCTTCTGTCTAAGCTACTTGGTCTATATGATATCTCCATGCCTCGGTTTTCTCCCATGATTGGGAATGTTTCACTGTAGTTTCTTGGACTTGTTTTTAATGACTTCCAGAATATTTGCCTTTTCACTTTTCTATATGTTACTACTATCTGTTATGTCCATACTTGAAGAATCAAAGTGATGCTTTCCTTAGTGGTCAACCCCTTACTTGTAGGTTTGGTAGATTAGAGACAAATCTTGGATGCTATCGTTCTTGGTCCTCGGACCGGAGAACTAGCAAGCAAAAGGGATTTCAACAAGATTTATGATCTGCAGTAAGTATGTTGCTTCCTGAGGGACCAGACCAGCTATCTTGATGTGTATGTAAAGAGGCTCTTGTGTGAAAGGAGTAGCACAAGTTGATTCAGAATCCCAATGTTGGGAGACAATTATTTTCCAAACATTTTTATTCTCCTTCTAGCTTCCCCTACCTATCTGGGTTGGCCTTTATCCCTATACTTAGTAGTTTAGCCAATTTATACAATTGTCTGGCTCAGTGTTGATTTTCTTGCATAGTGGTTTTTGTCTCCTAATGATCGGTTAAATGAGTTTGCTAGAAGTGGCTTTGAGTGTGATCTTGTTTTGTATCTTTGGTATACTTCTCCACCTGAATTATTGTACATCTGATATCTTCTTGTCTACATGGTTGTGTTTTCTAGGGCCTGTCATATCCAAGTTCATTACTGCATTTCGTGAAATTGCTAACTACAAGGAGCTTCTTCGATCTCAAGTAATGCCCTTAATGCTGTCTAATCTTTTGCTTAATTTATTACTGTCCAGCCAAAAAAAAAAAAAGAAAATTTCTGACTCTTAACATCTCATAACTGTTATGCTCTTTGTTTTTCTTTTCAAGTTTTAATTAAAATGTAGTTAAAATAGTATCAACGTTGATGAATATTCATTGTTTTTCTTTATTATTACTATAAGAAATGTTGACTGTATTATTTATGAAAGTATAAGTCAGTATAAAAATCAGGTAAGCACAATAAGTGGTTCTCTCTACAAGCAAATTACAAGACAAAGTAGCTATGGTCCAATAACAAAGTAGACGAGTGGGTGGAGAAAGGCTAAAAGAGGGGCAAGGTTGATAAGAAAAGAAAAGGGAAGAATGTGAACCATAGTTCAAGCCTCACAATATTGCTATACGAACCAAGTTCTTGGGGGCCTTGAGGTCCTTACTTTGCTCCTTTTAGTGAGTTCGCTGAGAGATAGCTAGGGAAGTGCAGTCGGTACCCTCCTTAGCAAGCGAGTCTGCAAGGGCATTCACTTGTCTCCATGTGTGATGAATATTGAATCTCAATTGGTTGCAGAGTTTGTGGATTTCCTTGGAAACATGTTCTACGCACCATGGGCAGGGCTTTCTTGCCCAATTTATGGCATTCATGGAATCTCCCTCCTCCAGCAAGGACGTGCCCCATACTTGCTGGAATAGCTTATGCCCCATGAGAAGGGCTTTTGCTTCAGCAGTGGCTCACGTGGGTTGCCTGAGGGTCCTGAATAGGGCAGCAGAATAAAAGATGAGAACAACTATCGAAATTCAATTTGACGGTGCCTGGATTTGGAGGGATCCAGTGCATGGACCTCGGAATTCTTATGGGAGTTAGCCTCAAAATGTAGTACCAGTTCCACAAGAGATCCGAGGTAGAGAAACATGGAAATTCCAATTCCTTTGGTGTTCAATCTGTCACTGGTCCCTTAAACTTGTGATTCTTTTCCTTCGGAAAGTCTTCTGTTCGTTCCATCCAAATGAATGGACCAAACCAGGTTCATCTTTTTTTTGAGTAAATTGGACCAAGCCAGGTCCATCATAGAAGTTTTGAAAGGAGTAGCCCAGAAGCTGGGAGGGGTATGTGAGAGTACAATCTGTCAACAATCTGTCAAAGAGTTTTATTAGAGTCTCAGAATTGGCCAGCCACATTGCAATGAAGGGAAGGTGGGGGTAGCTGTTTCCTCACTTGTTTTACACATGGTGCACCAGCTTCCTAATTGTATTCCTCTTTGGTGTAAGTGATTCATGGTAAAGGGCCCTATTGTGTAAGAAGCCTTTTCTTTTGGACTATTATTGTATGATTGTTTTTTTTTCTTTCTTTCTTTATTTTATAGGAATCATGTAGCTTTCCTCTTTTATTCAATAAAAAAAAAAAATCCCCTAAGAGGGGATTAGATCCTTGGAAGCGTTGATGCCTAATATGGCCACTCTACGATACCATCCCTTGGACTGTGATGTTACAAAAGTAACTAATTTGTTATATAACAATAAAATAACACACATAATATATGATGTTTAAGAACCGTATGGACATATCGGGGAAGAACTGTGATTTTTGGCCTACATAGTAGACACCTAGACATGTACTAAATACTGACATCCCTGTCGGTGTCCATGCAACATTGATCACCCCTTATTGGAAGTTCAGCAAAAATGGCAAGATGTTTGGGGTGCGAGTGTCCCAAAACCTGTAAGAGGATCGTGGGGAAGCCATTGGGTTTATTTCATCTACTTCAAAAGGTCCCTCGAGCCACGCAGCCTGCTCACCCGGAATGGATCTTAATTAGAGGTTGTGGATGCCAACATTAGTCCTAAGATGTGGCGTGAACAAGTTCTAAAAAAACTGAGTAATCACACCTTGTTTTTCT
Organism: Amborella trichopoda; assembly: GCF_000471905.2. The sequence continues at coordinate 1,609,190 of NW_006499435.1, forward strand.
GCTGGTTCTACTATAGTGCAAACCTCATGAATATTTGGGTGATGATAATTGCTCTCCTATAGCTGGCAATTTTGTGGAATAATGCCGTGTCTCTATCTCCTTGCAACCATTTACTTTTGATTTTTGTAGCCAATATAATTTATCTTGTTTGAGGACTTTTTAGAATTTACACTTGGATATCACTGTCTTATGCCTTCCTTCTTGAGATAAGTTGCGTGCTTCCTCCGTGAGGTCTAGATCTTCTATTTCCCTGAGAAGATTATCATTCTTTAGCCTAATATTACCAAAATTTTGGGACCTTCCCTTTGAACAGCTGACATTTTGGAGATCAGCCCACAAAAACAGGATAGGAGGACCAGCATGAAGGGATCAAGCAGAGTAGTTCTGCCTCTTCAAGCCTGGACAACCCAAAGTGAAAAGGTTTAGAGGCCCTAAGAACAGGCTCCATGCCTAAAAGGATGGGCATGTAGTCCAATGTGGCCTTGTGAAGGGTTCTAGAGTGCGCCTCAGGGAATAGTTCTTCGCATTCGGATAAGGAACATATCCAGCTTTGTCATGACTGAATTTTGGACCTGGTCTGACAAGGTGAAGGAGGCTCTAGAGACTGGTATATTCGTAGGCCCTTTGTGATGGATGAAGTCTGAGAAGTGAAACATAATTGATGTAAGCGATGGATGTTCTTCTCATGGGACGACCATATGATGTTGATGTTACGACCTAAACACTACATAGAGCGCTGTCCCGGGGCCATTGAGTCTGATTCCCCCCCCCAGAAATCTGCTCTTTGATTTGGCCGATTGGGGCCGTAAAATGCAATGGTTTTCCAGTTGTGTCCGTTAGAGCATCGTTTAGGGCCTATTGCGACAGAAAATGAACCAAGGCTGCAGCAGAAAGGAACCAAGGCAGGAACTGATTTTGTCAAAAGCTGTGGGGTCCCATATGACCGAAATGACACCAGAGGCTTCCTAGGCGGAAAGTGGCTCCCAATCATAGGGCCAAAAGGCCCCAAACACTATGGATCCATGCAGTTTGGACAGTGTTCAAAAAGGCGGAGATGGCCACCTAAGCGCTGCTTTGCCCGTCGTGCCTCCTGATTGAGGCGCCCCTAAGGAGGGACAATTTGGGGGGGGGGGATGTATAACACACACACATTTATAAAGGTAGTTAGTATATGTATATATAATATGTAATATAATTTACAATTTTAAAAAGAAAGTAGCAAGTTAAAGAGAGAAGAGGAGAGAGTGTAGAAACCCATCATCTACCTCTCACTCTATTTCTTTATATAACATTTAGTACAATATAATTGTACTACATAATGGTACAATATAAATTTATAAGATAGAAAATGAGGGAGTAAAGGCCAGTGTTGCATGGACATGGACACATGTGTTGGCGTCCAGTTCGTGTTGGGGTGTCTAGTATGTGGGCCAAAAATCCTAGTATATCCTAGTACTTCCCCAACACGTCCATACAATTCGTTATGATATATTGCATGTATTATTTTATTTTTATTATATAAATAATTAATCACTTTTATAAAATCATCATCCAAGGGATAATATGGTAGAGTCAACTCATCCTAGGATCGAATCCCCTCTTGGGCAAATATTTTATTAAATAATAGAAGGAAGCTACAACATTCTTATTTAAAAACAAAAAAAAGATCTAGCGATGGTCTATGAGCTAACATGGTAGACTATCTTATTTGAGGTCAACATGTCTAGGGATCAAATGCTCTCAACCTCTTTTTATAAAATAAAAAGGAATTCTAGAATCTAGTTCTTTTAAAAAAAAGAAAAAGAAAAAAGAAGCTATATATACAACAATTGTGGCTAGCCTGTGTGGTAGATGAGACTTTATCTGATCTAGCAATGCAAGTTCAAATCCAACTGGGTTTACTTTGAAAATAAAGTGCGCATCATGTATGTGATGTTGGCACTTATGTGCCGACACTTCCAATTGTGACACATACTAGGCACATGAAAAGATATACAGCACAAGTGTTTGTCCCTAGTCTAGGGGTATCGACATGTGAGACAACGTGTCGACATGCGACAGAAGGCCCCTGGAGGAGTCTAGGGTAATACTGGTAGAGACCCATCTCCACCCCCTGTCCTATTTTGTACTATATATAGTCCTATTGATTATAGTAATATAATTCAATGCTATAGTATTACATATAACATATTCTATAGCACTGTAATGGATTGCTAATTTATTGTAGAACTATAGTTCTAAATAATTCTATATAACATATAATAAAGTAGTGACTTGCTATAGTATATTTTATATATATATATATATATAGATACTAATATATAGCATATACTATAGTAGTAACTTGATATAGTACAATGGTACTATATTATGTATATATATATATATATATATATATATACTAGTTCTATAGAACTACCTTGGAATGGTGTCTTGGTAGCTCTGCCGAGAAGAGAGCTTAGGGGCTGGGTAGCTGTTGAGGAACTCTCAGGTTTCTCATAGGATATGTTGGAGTTAATGCCTATGAGTTCTTGAGTGCCCTTATGCTTTTTAGTGGAGTTCTTCAATTCCTCCAGTATGTCTTCTGTAGTATCTTCAAGTTTGAAATCTATGGCTAATAGTAGGTCGTGGATGTTGCCTCTGATCTGCTGTGGTCTATCCCCTGGATTTCTTCCAAGTCAACTGAGTAGAAGAACTTGGTCTCAAAATCTGCAGGGTGGGTCGGATTCGTCTGTCAAATTCTCTTTCTGGTCATAGCTTCATGGACCGCTTTTTAGAGGGTGTGGCTCTGAGGACTGTTTCTGATAGTTCGTGGAGGAAGGGGATTACAGAGAGTGAAGGGTTTGAATGGGGAAGAAGTTGGGAACTTATAAGAGAGAGAAGAAGAAGTTGGGAACTTGTTAGGGAAAGAAGAAGTCTGTAGGAGATTGGTGCAGGGAGGGAGGGGGAAGAGAATTTTATTTGAAGGAGGTGGGAGACTGGGGGAATGTGCATGATAGAGAAAGGGAGTAGAGGGATGTTAGTGCCTGGGAACCCGGGTTGTAATTCAGAGTGCCATCTGTAGTGCATTGGGCGGCTGAGTTGTAAGGGGAGTAGCATTGAGGTGTGGGAGCGTTAGAAGAGAGAAGGTGGAAAGAGGAAGAGAGGTGGGCGCTAGAGAGACGAGTGGGGAAGAAAAGTGAATTGCAAGAAAGGGTGAGAAAGAAGAGGGGATAGGGGAGGGCATCTTGGGGTTGAAAGGGTCTGCCCATAATGTACTCCTGGAATCTGTCCATTGGTTATTTGCTGATCAAACCTACTTCCGTCCTCGCGTGACATGACCTGCCTTTTGAGAGAGAGAGAGGTTAGTGTGGTAGTCGATGTGGCCTGCATCTATCCTTTGGCGACGTGGCCTGGATCTGATCTTTGGGGCTGTTGATGAGAAAAAACAAAGATCTTCACTGTCATTCCATGGTTACTCTTTGACAGCTTTGCCTTTAAGCTTGAGTTGTTCTCATAAAGGGTCAATCTAACTTTGTTTAATGCCTCTTATGAAAATTTTTACAATTTCATCATGTGCTAGGAATAATGTACTGGGGATTTTCTTTCCTTTCCAAAAGGGTTTTAAGTGACCTTGACTTATGTATGTATTTGTTTCCTTTTTAATCACAACAAGTGCCAAGTTGATTTTGTGTACTAGAAATACTATATTTACTTTCTGGGTCAAATAAGGGTTTTGACCTTGTCTTATTTATGTTTCCAATGATATTTTTAATGTTACTTTTATGATTTTGTAGCCTTTATATGTCCATGCTTTATCGTCCATAACTTCTTGTTCATTTCTTTGTCATTAAGAATGCCATGTAAGACTTCCTCACTATATGTTATTTGTCATGATCTTGGGGGCTTCGTACGTCACCTCGGCCTTATTCTGGAACTCTGCGATTTAAATTGTTTGGTCGATTGCATTGCATCCCGATAATTTGGTAATAAGATACTGAAACTGCGTTCCATGTGGACTTTAGCTGTCTTCTTTTGCATTCATTAGGCATACTAGATAAATTCCTTTCATGTAACTTATTGAAATCAAGTATTTGTTGAAGAACTTGAACTGGAATACATGGTTTGTGCTACATCTCAATTTGAAATCTAGTATGGCTACTTAAGTGCTTTATTTCCGACATTTAAAGCATTTGTTTCCTTGTGCTGAGAGCTAGTTACACTGAACAATATTGGCTAGCTAAAATTTCAACAGGAATGCTGCTTAAGGTTTTGATTTATTTTGTTTGAAGTGACAAGCACTGGGCCTTTGTTTTGTACTGTTCAGTGGAATTAGCTCTCAGCACATGTGGTGACTTACTATAGTTCTTATAAATGCATATGCTATTAATTGTTTCATCGGCTTTATGAGTTATTTTAACTGGAAGCATGTTCTCAATACCTATTTGCTTAGTTGATATATGGATTCAATTGGTATATCCTTCTGAATTTAGTATTGTAATATATTGTAGATATATGGATTCAATTGGTATATCTTTGTTTTACATTTACTATATTGTCGAGTTGTTTAACATGTCTTCACTATTGTAGGTGGAGCATATGCTGAGTAATCGACTAATTCAGTTTGCAAATGTAGATCTGCAAAATGCTAAGGTATCTTTCTATTTGGTTTCTATTTTGATTATCAGTTAGACAATTATGTATGCAGTTCATGTAGTTGTTATGGAGGCTGCTATTTTCTGATATCATGACAAAATGCAATTTTATTTGCCTTGGTAGGATTGTCGGCGACGCTATGAGAAAGCTGCATTTGGCTACGATCAGGTACTTTTATTTTGTCACCTCAATGTTTTTCCTTTTGGATATGATAGCTTGATATATAGTTTTAGAATATATTAGGATGTGTTTCTGATTAGGTTGATTACTTGTTAGAATCAGAGCGCTGTAACTTGCTCAATTGCTGAGGTAGAATAGAGCTTATCCAATAGTGGTGATGAACTTACTTGTCTCTCGTATATGATATTTGAGGTTTTCTTCATATTCATTTTCCACATTTGTTGTAGAAATCATGCTATGTCTTCTGTGGCCATTCTAGTAGTTTATGCCCATACTAAGCACATTGAATTGATTGTCACGTTATTTATGAAAGTGTTTGGGTCAAGGACTTGTTCTATTATGTTACTTCCACCAAGCATGTTAAAATTTTTACCTAGCTGTATGGGTTACTCCTAATACAGTTATAAGTTGTAACATGGATACAATTTTGTTATGATGATGCCAAGCTGGAAGAAATCCCTGCGTACCTGTCAATCTGTTGTTTTATCTGTTTTCTTCCACTTCAACAGGATAAATGTTAGTAGTACATGTGGAAACATAAAAGTTATACTCTGATGTTGAACTGCTATTAGAGTAATGCAACTAATCAAGGAGCATGATCAAATATCCTTTTGAGAATTCCATTTATTAGAGGCTATTTGTAATATGTTTTTTTGGAGAGCTTTCATTTTGTATAATACAAATTGCATCATTTTTTCTGTGCCTCTTGTAACTCTCTTTTGGTTAAGTTTTGTTCCTTGAATTGAGTAAATGCTCTTATTAGAATCTGGCCCATGAAAATGTGTAGGGAATATTGTTTTGTTCACTGTTGATTTCAAGTTGGCAATATATTGAATTTTTCTTAAAATATTTCATGATCGAATATTTTAAGGAAATTTATCAAAATTCACCTAACTTTTCCACATTTAATACTTTACCCTTTTGTACTTATTCCAACTCATGGTCATGTGTATTTTGATGGGTAATACACCTAACTCTTCCACCTTTAATACTTTACCCTTTTTTACTTATTCCAGCTAATGGGCATGTGTATTTTGATGGGTATTTGGAAATTAAATCCGAAGATATGATTAAAATGTTAAATAGCTGATTTCTTATGTGTATTTTGATAAATTTCCCAATATTTTATTTTCTTGGATTGAATGTGATTCACATGTGTATGCATGGTCAGAAATTCCATCGCTCCCTCTTATCTTGACTACTCTTCAAGAAGCGTGTGTTGATGTTGTATTTTGGTGGCTCGTTTCATGCCTCACAAGTTTTCACATTTGGGGCTCCTACTTTTTATGTGCGTTATAATGTTATGTGGAGTCATTCATTGAATTCGTTGTTCATACTAGCTGTACAGTTCTATGTGGAGCTGGAGAGTCAATGAGATGGTCCTGCTTTGTTTTGTTGCTGTCATTTGTCAATAAACATTTCATGTCATACTGTTTTGATTGGGCTATGGACTTCCATGATGTATTAACTGTCATATTTCAGGCACGTGAAAAGTTTATGTCAATAAAGAAGGGCACACGACCAGAGATTGTATCTGAACTAGAAGAAGTGAGCTTTTGATCTCTATTTTTTGGTAATGACCATTGGACATTGAGCTTATGATTATCTGGCAGAATTTTCACACCCTGTTTTGTGCAGGATCTTCAAAACTCGAGGTCATCGTTTGAGAGATGTCGTTTCAATCTAGTAAGTATGATAAGTTTTTCTCCAGTTTGTTTTTTCATAGGGACCTACTTTTCAACGTTTCCAACTATTCAGTTGGTCGTTAAGGAATTCAGGTGAATGCTCTTACAAGTATTGAAGCAAAGAAAAAATACGAGTTCTTGGAATCTCTCAGTGCAGTGGTGGATGCTCATATGCGTTACTTTAAACAGGTTAACCTTGCAATTATGGTTTTATTTCAGATTATTTTCAGAGTGCATTTCTTATTTTTCTATACATAGGTTAGTGACCTTAATGATTTTATGACCATTAGGGCTATGAGTTATTTAGCCAATTGGAACCCTTCATTTATGAGGTAAGACTTTATCTCTGATGTACCTGAAACAATGTCTATTGAACATCTTGAACATTGAAGCAATCTACAATTTCCACATAAATGCTAATTCTTTTTTCAGCAGCTAATGGATTTTTGGTTTTGTTTTAAGGTTCTCACATATTCACAACAATCAAAGGAAATGGCCCATGTTGAACAAGATGAACTGGCAAAGAGGATTCAGGAGTACAGAACCCAGGTGGAGCTAGAAAACCAACGTGCTTCTGGTGATATAGAGACTTCAACGAGCGCTGATGGTATTCATGTTGTTGGCACAAATTCATACAAATCCATAGAAGCCCTGATGCAGTCCACTGCAAAAGGAAAGGTAGTTTCTCGCAACCAACACTGTTTCTGTGATTGTGTCACTTGGGGAAAGCATTCTATAGTTGCTGTTCTTGTGGAAGATCAAGTAACAAGGTTCTTAGTGGAATTTGCATAGTGAGATTCAATTCTCCATTTTGATGTTTTGATAGTGTGGATCTAATCAGTGTCATCTTCCCTTGTACTTGTACGTGTTGTTGCTTAAGAATTTTTATAGAGTGAATTCAAGCTCTTCCCTTTCTTTGGCAGGTCCAAACAATTAAGCAAGGTTATCTCTTGAAGCGATCGTCAAATTTGAGAGGCGATTGGAAGAGAAGGTTCTTTGTACTTGACAGTCATGGAACATTGTATTATTACCGAAATTCAGGGAGCAAGCCTATGGTATGGTATAGAGCATTTGGGTTTCTCTTTAAAAAAATTTTTTGATATATAGTGCAACAGCAAGAAACTGCTAAAAGATTTTCTCTTATTTACTATTGTGTAATCAGGGCGGTTTGTCTTAATTTTGATTGTCCCACTTTACAATCAGAAACTATTTCAATGCTGTCTAATTATGCAAACAAGTTGAGTCAAATCATTAAACTGATCGATGAACTACGGTTGTCTTAGTTGGAAGAGTCAAATTTTTGTTGTCGTAGGTTCACCTCCATGTCCTGTACTAGGCATGGAAGTGGATGCATTTGATTTGGAAACGAATTTAGTGGCATAATTATAATCAAAACCCAAAATTTTGAGGGAATTATTATCTCTAATAAGTTGCAAGTCTTGTACACACGCACGCATGAATCTTTTAGTCTTGAATTTTTTTCATATTTTAATATCGCATTAATATTTTTGAGGAATATACTATTGACTTTGCAGAGCTATCTCTTGGGGGCATAATTGTTAAATACTTTTTTTCTCTTTATATTTGCCAGGGATCTGTATCACAGCACTCAACGTATGCATCTGAGCTTGGCAGTGGAATGTTTGGTAGATTTCGGTTAGGTCACCACAGATCATCTCAGAGTGATGAGAATCTTGGTTGCCATACTGTGGATCTTCGAACTGCAACTATTAAAATTGATGCCGAGCAGACAGACCTTCGTTTTTGTTTCAGAATTATTTCTCCCTTGAAAACATATACGTTACAGGCATAAAAACCAACCTTTCCTTCTACATAGAGCGTAGGGCTTGTTTGATGCGTTGAAGAGGGGGACTACCAAAGCCCCCTCATCCTCAAATCATGGAAGGAGCGGCTTCACATGGTAGCTAAAGCATGGAAGCTGCCCCTTACTAAAAAAGGGGCTTTTGATGCTGAGCATGGAATGCCACACTTCTACTTTGCGGCTTCCATACTCCTGAAACAAACACAGGAGATGTTTTGGTGGAACTCGGGTCTCCCACTACCCAAAATGTCACCAAAACAAACATGCCGTTGTAAGTTTTTGCATCAAAGGATGCTAAAAAGCATGGCTAAGTTTGTCATCTTTTATCTCTTTTAATAGGCAGAAAATGGTGCGGAGCGGAAGGTTTGGGTTGATAAAATAACAGGAGTTATTGTATCCCTTCTGAACTCTCACTTAACTGAGCAGGTTAGTGTTTGAAGGACCACACTTCGATGTTGTTATTTGAAGTCTTTGAAGCTTTAGGTTTACATGTACAATTTGTATGCCTATGAGTATCTAACATGACTTCAGGTTGGTCCATAGCAGTATGATGATCGAAAAATGAATATTGAGAATAGTGGCTTAAGTGACGCGTATGGATCTGGTCCTCCATCAGGAGAGTTTCATACATCCGTTGTGACATCAGAGGATGACCCGACCCTTTCAGGGCATAATAGGGTTGTCAGAATTCTCAGGGAAGTTCGGGGAAATGATACTTGTGCAGAATGTGGTGCTTCTGAACCGGATTGGGCATCTCTGAATCTTGGGATTTTGATATGCATTGAATGCTCTGGAGTTCACCGGAATCTTGGAGTTCATATCTCGAAGGTATGAAAGCCCTGCGAGCAGTTTTCTTCAGAAATACTAAATATTCTAATATTCTTGTATCTTCAGATTTTTATTTCCTCCTAGTATGTAATATTGACTGTTCTTTTCAGTGTGCTTATCCTGTCCTTATAGAAGCTAAAGTGCTCTTTAATTAGCATGCCGATAGTTTATAACTTTGCAGGATCATGTGGGTCTGATTGCTGGAAGTATCTTTCCTAGAAAGGATATTTATATAGTAATATACTTATGTTTAGTGGGATTTTTGGGTCGAAATCTTCGTTCTTTATGGCAAAAGCTGTTTTATCATGGTCTGCTATAGAAACTATTAGAGGAGCGTATGCTCTTATCCCTTTCAAGGATTTATATCAGCATTGTCCAAAATAGGGAAGAGAGAAGTTGAGAGTTAATAGCTGTTATCAGTGAGGAAACACTAATTGTATGTATATTTTTGGATCCTAAAGGCTGCGCTTCCTATTCATCTGTCTCTTGCTTGTAAATTGACAAGAATGTCTAGCGTTTATGAAATCTGGTTGCCTGTCAAGAAAGAGATTCATGTGCCTTGGTCCCTTATTTTTGCAGGTCAGATCGCTAACATTTGATGTCAAGGTGTGGGAACCTGCTATAATGGATTTATTCCGTGAGTTGGGCAATGCTTATTGTAACTCAGTGTGGGAAGGACTTCTTCAAGTTGAGGATGAAAGGTACATAAATAAAGAAAAAGTGGAGAGCTATGATGCAACTTTTTCCCCCCCTCTCTGTTTTTTGTTTTTTAAGGCATTTTACACTTAGATGTGGACAACGGAGTATGATGACATTAGATTTTGTGTAACTCATTTTGATTGGATTGATTTCATGTAGAGGAGATGTTTCCAAAATGATCACAAAACCAGTCCACAGGGACCCCATTTTGGCAAAGGAGAAATATATCCAAGCAAAGGTATGATTTCCATTGGCTCTTCTTGTAACTATGCGGGTCAATAGAGATTTGTCAAATTAGGTGTCTCTGAATCTTACAACTAGCAGAAATGATATAGTGGTAACTTTTCTTTTATTATGCAGTACATGGAGAAACAATTGGTTGTTAAAGTAAACACTAAACCTGATTTGCCTTCTCCCGCTGCCCTCATTTGGGAAGCTGTCAAGGCTAAAAATATACGAGAGGTTTATCACCTCCTTGTGGCTTCTAGTGCAAGTATTAATATCATCTATGATCAGGCAAACCCAGATGATATGCATCATGTAACAGACCAGAGGGAGCTAGATGGTACTAATTTAAGAGAGAGAAAGCCAGTTGATCCTGCATCTTGCGAGAGACTGGTGAACTCAGGAGAAATATCAAATTGCCTTCAAGGTTGCTCATTGCTGCATTTGGCTTGTCATGTGGGGGATCGCACAATGCTCGAGTTGCTTCTACAGTTCGGTGCAGATGTAAATGCCCGTGACTTCCATGGGAGAACTCCTCTTCATCATTGCATATTGAGTAGGAACAATCCCTTTGCAAAGATTCTCGCCAGAAGGTAAATGTAGCAAAAGGAAAGAGACATGGATTCTCATACAAACAGTTGGAATCATTTGCCTATTTGATCTCAAGTAATGTTGCACAATGTAAAAACCAAAAAAGGATCACTCATGTTTTCTTCTGAGCCCGATGAAGCTGTGTGTGTGTGAGAGAGAGAGAGAGAGAGAGAGAGAGAGAGACGATCTCTTTGCACAGAGCCGAGGGTGCTGGCCTTGGCAGCTCGTTACAATTGTAT
>NW_006499435.1:1620678-1631976 GCF_000471905.2 Amborella trichopoda
GTGTGTGTGTGTAGAGAGAGAGAGAGAGAGAGAGAGAGAGAGAGACGATCTCTTTGCACAGAGCCAGGGTGCTGGCCTTGGCAGCTCGTTACAATTGTATAAAATTCTCTCCCTTGTGGTTTCGAGGTCCATTGATGCCAATTTGTTGGTTGTATCCGAGAAAATCTATTGGGTCCTCACATCTGAATTTTGTCTTAAGAAATGCGAGTTAGATGTGTGCCCACTTGCTTTGACCTGAGAGCGTTGTTCCTTTACTTTATGGAACTGATTAACATGATTTTGACTGTTTATTTACGTTTTTCTGTATAAAAGATCTCGTTCCTTGTTTGATGTCTCAGGGGATCAAGCCCATCAATTAAAGATGGTGGCGGCAAAAGTGCTTTAGAAAGAGCAATGGAACTGGGTGCTATAACTGATGATGAACTCTTCATTCTATTGGCGGGTTCGAGCTGAATTCATAAACCATGCTTACTTCTACTATCCATCCAGCCAAATTGCCTTCAGTAATGTGAGAGAGATTTCAACCATGAAGTTTTAAAGGTAGGTTCTTGTTCCAATACAGTTGCCATGGATCAGATCCCAATACCAGTAGCCATAAGTCAGATCCGGGCGCTCATCAGTTGTAGCAAAGAGGAGATGTACCATTATTACTATGAACTGTGGACAGCAATGTCATGATAACCTGTACTATTTTATCTAACTTATATTGTACTTTGTTATTAACGTTAAGCAGAAAAAAAGAAATTACTAAGGCACCGTTTGATTTCAAATTTCATTAAATAGTGATTTTTTTTTATCTGAATTGTAATTGATGAAATACATTTCCTTGTCGATTATTGTTTGCTATTTAGGGCCTTCGATTGTTCTAATTTGAATTGCAATTTGCATTGTGTGGTGTGATGGTGGGGCTGATGATGGCAAAATGGTATTCACCCAAAAAAGATGGTGTGATGTGGTGGTAGTGGTGAGCAGTATGATAGTGGCACAATGGTGGTCATGGGGGGGTGGTGGTGGTCATATGTCATATGGTGGCGGAGGTATGGTACTGGTGAGATGCTGGTGGGGGGTAATTGTGGTACGAATGGAGTGGTGGTGGTGGTGAATGTGGTGAGCAGCAGTGGTAATGGTAGTGGTGCAACGGTGGTGAAGTGGTGGTGGTGCAACGGTGGTGAAGTGGTGGTGGTGCATGTGGTATTGTGGTGGCTCAATAGTAGTAATGGTGCGGTGCTGACAAACGTAAGATTGCAGTTGTGACAGGGAAGGGGTAGTGGAGAGAGAGAGAGAGAGAGAGAGAGTGTGTGTGTGTGATAAATGGCATTTTTCAACGGAGAGTCCACTTGAACTTGGAACCAATTTGAATTTAAAAATCAGAACACCTTTCAAGGCTAAATTGCAACATGGATAAATGAAAATTTGATCCGGCTGATTCCAAACAATAATTTGATTTCAATCAACACCTTTCAAGGGATGATATGGAGGGATTGTAAGATCTTTTTTTTTTATGTAAGCACATGACAATTACTTTTAGTCATGAACCATGGGATGTAAATCACACCATGTAGATCTAAAAACAATAATGCATTATAGCTATAAAGGAATTCATATTCTAAAAATAATAATGCAAACAATAATGCATTACAAAATGTGACATAAAATTCACACAATGCAGATGAAAATAGGGAATTCATACTTTTAAAATAAGGACATGTTATCACTGTCATTTTTAAGTATTCATAGATCCGTCAATTATGCATAACAGTAAAAATTTAAGATTCATAATTAAGGGTAAAAATAAATGGGATTGTTTACAAAGAGGCCATTTATCTTTTTGTATATGAATGTCACATTCATGCTTATCCTTTAAATTTGAAATGGTTTTTTTTAAATTTGAAAATGGGTGGTTGTAAAAGTGTCATTGAATAGGCATAATGTTTTTACATTTTTTTTTCTTGGAGTTAGTAATGTATCTCAAGCTATTTAATTTTACATCTAATGAGTGAGAATAATTGTGATCAACATATACAAAAAAAAATAAAAATAAAATTTTAAGACATTTCAAAGGCAAGATTGGCAATTATGGCTTTGCTTTTCGTAAAGTTGTGCTGTAAACCGAACCCTTATTTTCTAAGCCTCCTTATTCCTTTCCCTATGAAAATTAAAGTAGGAGACATCAAATATTGTAGGAAAAGTGGAAAAAAAAAGAGAGACCGATTTGACTTCGAATAAATATGAGCGATTGGGACAAAGATAAAGGTCTCATTGTACACAATTCTTTGATAGTTTATCCATTTTGGGTATTCCAACTCATGGTCTTGTGTATTATGAAGATTTTATGAAATTAAATCGAAAAGGTAAAATATTAAATAATTAATCCTTTAATTATCTTGTAACATTTGGGAAATTAATGGAAAAATCTCTCTTTATTTTTGATATTTAAGAACCGTCTCATGTATTTTAAGAATATTTGGGTTAGTTTGTATAAAATTGAGGCTCTAACCTCTAAATAATATTGAAATATGATTTTTCGGTTGCAAAAATCTTGGTGATAGTCTGAAAATCTATTTTCATATCTAATTATAAAATTTAAAGCTTCAAGAATAATATTGCTTTGATAGATCTATAAACACTTCAAATATTGAAACTTGACAGCTCAGATAATGCATTACAAATGCACTATTTTATATACTTGAAATTTATTTTTTCACATATATAAATCTCGAGGTCGAGACGATTGATTTGAGGGTTTTTCAACATAGAAACAACCTCTTCTAGTAAATTTAATTGTTTCAAGCCTCAACCTTATATAAAATTTTTCTTTTATATTTTAAAAAATTATATAATGTCGTAACTTTAAAATATAGAATTAATGTGTACTTAAAATATCCATCGTAAAAAGCTATTTTGAAGTTAAAAAATCTTCTAATTGAGCATCTTGCCATGGAGATATATGAATATGGAAATTTTTTTTTTTTGAGTCTTAAATATAGTATATCTTGCAATACATTATCTAGACTATCAATTTTTAAATCCTCATATGTTTATAATTAAAATTTAATTAAAGATGAAAATTGATTATCATGCCGTTATAAGAATTTTTAACATTAAAATTATATCTCATAATAAAATTTTGTGGTGCACTTGTACAAACCGCACGCCCCTCGTATTTTATAGCTCAGTCTCTTTTTCATAGTGAACACCGTATTTATTGTTTTTGTTTTTCTATTTATTTGGCTTAAGGACAAATTTGGGCATCCGCAAAGATATTAAGCAGGAGCTTGCCTCTCTCTGAGAGAGAGAGAGAGAGAGGGAGCTAGTAACATAGAGAGAGAGAACAAGTTAGTTAGCGATGGCGGAAGCTACTCCTCAACTACGCATTCTCCTTCATCAGCAGCAACCCCAAAAGGAACGCTCCCCCATCACCGTTTCCAGCCACGCTGATAGAAACCGAGTTCTTGTACTTCACTTTCTTAATTTACTTTCATGAATTTTGTCTATCAACTACGAAATCCCGTTAAATTAGGGTTTTTTTTTTTGGACTGCGCAATATTGGTGTTTTTCCTGATCAATATCTGTATTTCTGGTCTTTGTTTCTTGATTTATTGTCAGTTTTGTTATGTTCTGCGCCCCTGACTCACGGTACACGTTTCCATACTTAAATATGATAGTCAAATAGAACACTACCCTACGGAAGAAATAATTTTGCATTGCAGGTGTTCAAATAGTGTACAATTTCATTTTCTCTAGCTGGAAAAAAGGCAAAACAATTTTACCATTGGGAGCTTTTGTCATTCCAAAGTGAATTACAGAAGATAAATCATGTTTCATGCGGAAAATAATTTTATTTAATTTGGTTTCAATGATCAACTTGGTGTGCTGTTTTCAAAATGATTCAAAGAGGGTTGGACATAAGTTTAATTGTACCGTGACAGCATAACATCATTTTTCCATGGTATGTGCGCTTTTGTTTTGTACCCAAGGTCTTTAAGTTTGGGTTTTGGGTTTTGGGAACTCTTAATGATGCATCTATAACATCTTCTATTCAATTTTCCCTTTTTAACAATTTCCTTCTTTTTTTGAAGAGTTTCAACAGTCTCCTTTATAAACTCAATTTTTTGATATAAGGATGCTTCGACAAGATCATATGCATTTACATAGCACTATTGATTGTGTATAGTCTACATAGCACTATTGATTGTGTATAATCTACATTTATCATATTTTTAATATAATTCTAAAAAGGTTAGAATGCCTTTCTTTCATTTTTCTACTTATACATGAGATAAATGGAAGTTCTACTTTTGTTCCAGGAAGTATTTAGACGTGCACTATCGCAAGTTGGTCCACCTGCAAATTTTGCTTTGCAGACAGTTCAGGAAGCCATAAAACCACAGGTCATAATCAATGTTCTCGCTAATGTAAAATTTCTTGTGTTTGAGACATTGTCCAGGGCCGCACTTCTTTACGAGTTCCATCATTTAAATTTGTATGGCATCATAGTGTTTATTGGCTTATCACTTTCTATGCATTCACTTGTTAGTTGTCAATGAATTGGAAAATTATATCCCTGCTAAAGCTTGAAAATTAGTCTTGCTTTGTTCATTTTTCTCAAATGCGACATATTTTGGCAGAAACAAACTGTGTTGGTGCAAGATGAGAACCAATCCTTGGAAAATGCTCTACGGGCATTACTTCAGGAACTAGCAGTAAGTTATTACATTCTAAAGATGTGTCATGCGCTTTTCTGTGTGCATATTTGCATGTATGTGTACATGCATAAATGACCTGGTATTTCTCACATGCTACCATATGCTAAAGTTTGGCTTATTTGTCAGTTTCGCTATGTAATGTAATTGACATATATATTCTAGATTTTCATTTTCCACTTTCTTTTCCAACTTGGCCTTATTGAGTTCTCTTAACTTGCTTTTTGTCTTGGACATGTAGTCCTCTGCAGTTCAGTTAGGAGAGCGCACTATGCAATATGGACAGTCCATTGATGGTGCAGGGAGTATGCCTGGTCTCATACCTCGGCTTCTTGGTTCGTATTTCTTGCAACTGCATAGTAGACGTATAAAGTGTGGCTCACTTGTAAGATTTATTTATTTGTTCTTTGAATGTTTGGATTGAAAATTCTCCGTCTTTGGAAGCATTAAATGATCACTCTCCTTGCAATTTTCCCAATTGATTGTGCTCCTTCATCTCTCTGTAGATATTGTCCTCTATCTTTGTGAGCAAAGTCATGTGGAGGGTGGTATGATATTCCAGCTGCTAGAAGATTTGACTGAAATGTCAACCATCAGAGATTGTAAAGAAGTTTTTGGCTATATCGAGAGCAAGCAGGATATCTTAGGCAAGGTATGTACTGCACTTTTTGTTTTTGTGGGTGATTGAATGAACTGCTGTTGTGCGGCTCAAAGTCTATTTGACTTTACTAGGATTTGTTAAATGCATCGTTTGGTTTCTGGGCATTATGGAATTTCTACAGAAGTGGATATGTTTTCTTGTTTGCAGCAAGAACTCTTTGGCAGAGGGAAGCTTGTAATGTTGAGGACATGCAATCAGCTTCTTCGTCGACTTTCTAAGGTAGCCAATATTATACAATTGGGATCTTGAATAATTATTGTACATAGAAAATTAATCTTTCATGAAAAGTTTTGTTGCCTTCTATGATCCACATTTCTCATGACTTGGAGCCCATGTATTCTGATGACTGCTCTTTTTGAAAGTTATAATCTGATGATCTTTCAATCTGCATCTTTCTGTCCATCAGGCAAATGATGTGGTCTTCTGTGGCCGTATCCTTATGTTTCTGGCTCATGTCTTCCCATTGTCGGAGCGCTCAGGTATTGGCTGCCATTGTATTCTCTGCAGTCTCTGTGTTTCTTTTGTGTTTTGTTCAATTGTCTGTTTAAGTCACTTTGATTGCAATCCTCTGCTCGTTATTGTCAGCTTTGAATGTAAAGGGAGTTTTCAATACATCCAATCAAACAAAGTATGAACAAGAGCCTCCTGAAGGTATTATTCTAATATTTATTGAGGTTTTCCCTGAGGAAATTATTTAAAGGTTTTCCCTGAGGAGATTATTTTCCCAACTTTACACAATTGGTTTCTGAATGGGATCCATTCCTTCCTTTTCCTGACATTTCTTTTTTATATTTCAGGAATTTCTGTTGATTTCAACTTCTACAAGACATTTTGGAGTTTGCAGGTCGACTATGTCACTCACTGCTCTTATTATCCACAGATTTGGTCTTGCTATTATTTTCATTAGCCTTCTGTATGTATGATGAATGACTCATGCTAGAAGCTCGGTTATGGGGTTTGCTTCCTTCTTTTATCTTTTTCAAATGAGTGATTATGGGTTGTAATTTAGAAGAAAGGACCTCATCTTTTCTCTTTTGGAGCAGTCATCCAATTCGCTATTAGCTCTAGTACAAAGCAGTTTTTATTTCTAGCAGCCCTTGCAGTTATACAGAATCATTCTGTAATATGCTATTAATAGTTTAATGCCATTACTTGGTGTTTAGTTCTGAGTTTTAGATCAGAAAAGGAAGCTCAATATTGCCAAATTTGGAAGTACTTATTAGCATATTATGCTGTTCTTTTACTATGTTTCAGGAGCACTTCTGTAACCCTACTTCCATGACTCTAGCTTCTGCCAAGTGGCAGAACTTCACATCCAGTTTGATGGTATATTGGAATTAGCTACTGTTGTACTTCTCTTCTGCTATTTCTTGAATACTGTATTTTCTCCATGTAGAATTTCCATGAGACTGCCTGTCCTGCTTAAGGGTGTCTCATCAGATATTTTTGCTCAAGTAGCATTTTCTAGAGTTAATATAATGATTGCTTATTCACCCAGGTTGTGATGGATACATTTGAAGCTCAGCCTTTACATGAAGATGATGGAAGTGCAAATATTCTTGACGAAGAAGAGGCAGTAGCATTCAGCATTAAGTATCTGACCAGCAGTAAATTAATGGGACTAGAGGTATATCTTTAGCTCTAGATGAACTGTGCCAATGTATAGTGACTTGTCTTGAACATGATGGTCATTTTGATTTCTCTCATTACCCTGCAGTTAAAAGATCCAAATTTCCGCCGCCATATCCTTGTTCAATGCCTTATATTGTTTGATTACCTTAAGGTATGCTAGTCATTTCACATATGGATCTAACACTAGGTTTTTCTCTGAGAAAATTGTAAAAGATGCTGCATTCCATGGTTGTGACACGGCCACATATATGTGTGGAACATACATACATATGTTCATGCATATATGTGTACGTATCATACATGTACCAGCTTGCTGCATGGAGCCTAGGGGCTTGGGCTGGTTCAGGCTCACTTTGGTTACTGAAAAGCCAGGTGGAAATAGCTTTTTTTGGTAATTATTGTCATTAACGTAGCACCAGCCTATACTTGGACGTTGGTTGAGTGATGTTTGTTTTCTGGTATGACATCCTTAGGTTGTGATTGGGTTATTCTCTCCTTTTCTTGTGTTCGCTGGTTCAGACTGGAATTGTCGAACTAATGCCCTGAATGGTCAGTTCAGGGGCACCAAACCGGGGTTGGGATGGCCATCAACCCGGTCAAAACTGGTTTGAACCAGCTAGTTCAGATTGGTCTTGATTAAATTTAGTGTATTTTGTTAATATTTTTATTTACATTTTTCAGACCTATATGATAATGCTGCTTTCTAATTATTTTCTTGATTTCTGATTTTCCACTTTTTTAGGTTTTTTCCTATTTTTCTCTATTTTTAATTTTTGAACCTGTCTGGTTAATCGGTCTAGTTCGACTGGTCTGACCAAGGACCCAGTCTGGTTCAAATGGCCCGACCAAACCAGTACCCCACCAGTTCGACCACCTGTCAGTCGTAATAACATTTAGGAGAGCTCATCAATCGATGCGGCAATGGAACTGGCTTTCTTTTTCTAGACGAGGATTCTTCAATCTTTTGCCGTAATCATGACTTCTTTTTGTTTATTTTCTGATTAAGAATGTTATACTACTGTCAGTTCATTTCTGTTTGGGTTGAATAAACACCAGCAACGGATATACTAGTATTTATTCTTCCATATTTTATTGTAGGCACCTGGAAAGAATGACAAAGAAGGACCAAAGGAAATCATGGTTTGTAGCTTCAAGTTTATGATTTGTATGGATAGAATCAATAAGAGATGATGATTTCTGAATGCCTGAGTCATTTTCTCTAACTGCATAAGCTGGTGTGTTTTATAGCTTGACATTTAATGCACATACTTGCAGAGAGAAGAAATTAAATCCTATGAAGAGCGTGTGAAGAAGCTTCTTGAAATGATACCTTCAAAAGGGAAAGAGTTTCTTGAAAGGGTCGAGCATATATTAGAACGGGAGAAAAACTGGGTGAGTTTTTCTTGCTGCCTTTGTCAAGGGGATATAACCCAGGATCTTAGAGATCATCTCATGTGTGATTTTTCCCCAACTTTGTCTAACTAATTGCATGCAACGTTTTTAAGGTTTGGTGGAAACGTGATGGATGCCCGCCTTTTGAAAAACAAGCAACAGAGAGGAAGACAAACCAAGATGGCGCTAAAAAACGGTTCGAAATTTCATGTGCTGATTGATGATATTCTTCCCTGACTAAGAATTTGATATTATCTGGATATCGTTTAACTGTTTCTGTTTTGCATTCTGATATTTTAATTTTTCTGTAGCAAGCCACGTTGGAGACTTGGAAACAAGGAACTTTCTCAGCTGTGGAAATGGGCAGATCAGAATCCAGTATGTTGTCTATGTAGCCTAGACACCATATTAATAATAATGTACTTGCTTATAAAGGACCATTTATGTCTTCCTATCCTATGAAAGTAAAGATCTAGATTCTAGTACGAGTTTCATGATGTCTAGTCGCATTGGCTGCTGCTCATGCTCCTAAGCATATTTCTTGGAAAATTTGCGTACATTCTCCATCAAGTTTGTAGTGCTAAGACTGTTGAGTTTCAATTATTTTTTCTGGATATCCAAAAAAAAAGAAAAGAAAAACTTAAACTACTGCTTGTGAATTTCGTTTCAAAAAAAAAAACCTACTGCTTGTGAATGTCTTTCTGTATTTTATATCCTTTGCTCTGAAAAAAGTTTATGGTATCCAAAAACGTTTCTGCTTGTGGATCTTCTTGCCTCTTAGAAGAATTCAAGAATGAATGTTGGTGCTGTGAATTTTGTTCTGTGTTTGGTGTGATGCCCAGCTTTGTTGCGTGGGTGGGTCTGTAGTGAGGTTCCTGTATTGAGTTCATAGACAATATTTGTTGCATTGGAATCAAAACCACATTAAAAGTATTAATTTTATCATACTGCTATGGTAGGGCTTCGCAACTGATACTTCATAGATAAAATCTGTGTAGTTTTCTTTTTTATCATCTCAAAATGCTTGACTTTATTTAATACAATATTACAATCGCTATGTAAAGATGGGGTTTTGTTTGTCGGTTCCCTTCTTCTTTGGTTAAACATATTCTTTTGGTTTTCTCCAGAATGCTTTGACGGATGCTCAACGTGTAAGAACACCCTCGATCACGGAGTACTGGAAAGCTCTTGCAGAGGATGTTAGTGCCTCTACTCATTTATAGTTGTCTTAAGTCATGAGAATATCAGAATCATAAACTGCTAAGCATATTGGTTGTAAGGTTGAAATTGAGTGCTCAGATGCAAGTTTTACGTATCTTGCACCATATAGCTATAGATTCACTCAGTTGTCTAAATTTATTTACTGCCTGTGATGAAATGCAGATGGATACTTCTGCAGGAATAGAGGCTGAATATCACCACAAGAATAATCGTGTGAGTTTTAAGTTTTGTTAATCTATTTTTTGTTTTGATATGGATGTTAAGAAATAAGCATGGTACCCCTATAGACGACACTTGAGACCCTATATAAACAATATTTGAGGCGTGATGGTGGGATTTTATTCAGGGAAACAATTGCTCATTTCATCTGAGATCCTTAATCTTTCCATTGCATGTCCATTAAAGAGTTTGGCTGTGAATATTTTATAGTGTTCTTTTTTGTGGTGATTTGTGTTTTTTTTTTTGACGAGGTTACATAGGAATTGATGATGATCCTTGACTTCTATTGTCATTAATCTAATCACTCTTAACTTCCTTCTTGACCAAGTTAGCAATTCATGTCATATTCTTAGAAGTTAAAGCTTTGAGAAATTTTTCAATTGAAAATGAGTGAGATCTTTGTGTAGGAACCCTTAAATTGATTCTTATTTTGTTATGATTAGAATTGTTTGGTTCTCTAACAAATTTATTTTTTCCAATGAGAAAAACGATTAGTTTCTGATATTTGTTATATAATTTCTTTAAGAAAGACATGTAAATTTGTTGATGAAGTATCCGCTTACCTAATACTTCACTAGATCACAAGCACACCTTATGTTTCCATCTTGTTAATTAAATCATTGTGTCATTGTTAACCAAATAATTTATATCCTTCTTTATTTTTCATTGACCCTCAACCTCTAAGTTACTGATATCTGAGCCCCCACAGATATAGGATTTCTTTACCACAATTTCATCTAGGAAAATGACTTTTCATTGCTGTTCCATTCTGCAGGTTTACTGCTGGAAGGGCCTACGATTTTCAGCTCGTCAAGACTTGGAAGGGTTCTCTCGGGTAAGGTTTTCTTTCAAATTATTTATGCACATGGTGATTGTAATGAAACAACAAAATTTATAGAAAAAATTGGAAAAAGATTGTTTCCCACTCAAAATGTCACTCAGATGGGAGTCTTTGAATTTTGAACTGCTGATGTGCTAAACCATTTTACGGTCTTACAATAAGTATAACCTACCTGCCTTTTTTTCTTTTTTTTGAGAATAACCTCCTTCCATGATTTATGCCTTTTTTTAGGATTTTAAGGTTGGGTTGTGACCTTAAAATGTAGAATTAAGGTTGCACCTCAAAAATCCATCGGAAAATGTTGTTTTAGAGTTTAAAAACCCTCTAATTGATCATCTCGACATCGAGATGTATGAATATGAAATGAAAAAGATTTCGAGTTTCAGAAATAGTGCACTTGCAACACATTATCTAAACTGTCCATTTTCAAGATTTCCATATGTTTATATGATTTGAACTATTTTTGGAGTTTAAAATTTATAATTAGAGCTGGAAATAGATTTGGGAAAGTATAAAATGACATCATTTACCTTTGATACAAGGTTGTCACATTAATCTTGACAATTGGATCTGACATTGGGTGGTTGCAATTGTTCCATTGACTAAGCTCAAACTTCAAAAGAAATTTT
>NW_006499435.1:1631996-1658008 GCF_000471905.2 Amborella trichopoda
AATAGATTTTCAGGCAATCCTAAAAATATTTTACACCAAAATTACATCCTATTATAAAATTTGGAGGTGCGCCTTAATTGGATTGTTTAAGGTTGCAACCTCATGCAAACACACCCTTTTTTTATGCTTAAAAGACTGCTTTTTGATGCAGTTCACGGACCATGGTGTTGAAGGAGTTGTGCCACCAGAACTTCTGCCACCTGATATACGATCAAAGTATCATGCTAAAGCTGGTGACAAGTCTAAACGAGCTAAGAAGGAGGAGGAAGTAAAGGGCAATGCCCCACTAGTTGAGGACAACCAGGTAATAATGCATCATTGCATCTTCACCTTTTTATGTGGATTTTTTTCTGGTATGTTAAGTGCCTATCTGTTTGTTAAGGAGGATGTTAAAGCAACTCTAATTCATAGAGCTAGATTTTGTAAATATTCCTGATGCATTTGATCATGAAAACATGGCTAACAGGCAAAACAACTTTAGGTAATTGTACCACTGTTTTTTTTTTTCCCTTGAAAAAAATGCAAAACAACTGAATGTTGCCCTCCAAATTGCATTAACTTTATTGCAGGCAAACATTTTGGAATTATTTGCTCATAGTGCAATTTAAGAAGTAAATTTTTTTCTTTGAAAAAAAATGCAAAACAACTAAATGTTGGCCTCCAAATTGCATTAACTTTATTTCAGACAAATATTTTGTAATTAATTGCTCATATTACAATTTAAGAAGTAATTTTGGTTTTCCAAGAGGACTTTCTGGCAATAAAGGGGTGATCCTCCCCAAAGAAATGAATTTCTAAATGCGTAATCATCCTCTCGCTTTTTAACATGACTAATCAACTTCCTGTGAATCAATCTGGTTTCAAAAAGAGAAAAAAGAAGCTGGTTCTTTCCATCGCATGGAGGTTAAATGATTATTTTCATGAGTGTCAAAATCTACTGTCGCTCCTGTTGCATACAACCTTATTATGAACCCACGTAGTTTATCTCAGATTTCTCCTTATTGCTTATTTCATTTGACCCAAAACAACAGATTATCAATTTATCATTAGTGATTTGATTATTCTTTTTCTCCTGTTTCTTTTTGTGAGTGGTCCATCTATTTTTCTTTTGTTTCCTTGTTATCAAATTAATTTTGCAATGATTTTCTTCACTCTCCTATAGCTAACGACATAGTGCCTATTTCCCCCCCTCTTTCCTGCCTAAAAAGAATGCTGGTGCCACAACTGAGCTAGAGGGAAGTGGCAGTGGTGCTGAGCTGGAAGACTCTGCAGCCCCAATGGACACCGATGTGGGCGCAGTGGGTGCAACAAATAGTGGCGGTCCATCACCCGATGAGGCTCAAAAGCAGAGCCCAGATGATGAAGTGGGTCAAGAGGTGGTTCAACCGATACTTGATTCTGAGCCTGAGCCTGAGCTCGATGCTGAAGGCAAGCCCGAACAAATGCTTGAGCCTGAATTACCCAAACCCGCCACTATAGATTTGCAGGATGGAGTTGAGGAGAGTCCTCAAGAGCCGATTGCTCCCTCTAATTAAGGTTAGCTTCTCAGCACAAGAGTTTATTGCTCCTATTCAAAGGTGAACTTGCAAGAGGAATGAAAGGGAAGAGAAACTGTTTTAGGCATTCCAGGGTGGGAAAGAGAAAATTAAGAAAAACAGAGGTAACTGGAGTAAGGCACTTTAGGAATGGACCAAATTTTCGAAGTGCACACTATGTGGATCTTAATTTGTGTCGGAGCTGGACACCAAGTTCTATGAATGGTCCAGTTTTTATGATGGGATTATTTTCTGGATGGGGCTTGGGCATATTCCCACATTTGGATTTGAAAAGTATTGAGAGGTCTTCTTGCAGGGGCTTCTAGAAAACGTAATGGTTGGATTGTCCCTCAAGGAGTGGTAAGGTGCTATTGACTCAGTGGGGATCTGGTAAATGTTGTGAGATATTTTTTCATATAAATTATTGTGGATTATTCAGAGAGTATTGCAAGTGACTTTATTTATTTTTTTTACTTTAAAATCTCAGTTCTTCTGGTTAATTATGTGGCACTGAGAAGTTTAATCTGGACATGTGACGGGTGTTCCTCAAACTCCTATATTCTTTTTTAGAGTAAATTAATAGAATTTTGTATTAGGGATTTATATTTTATTAAAAATGTATTCCTATTATCCCCTAAAGTTAACTTGTGACCGTATCCTGCATCTATGAATTAGTTACCCAACTCTCTATAGCTAATCTACTAGCTACGGTTTTAACTAAAATATGAGTTTTTGTATTAATATTAAGTAAACTAATAATTAAAACAGTACAATGTATCATGAGGACAAGAAGTGTCGTCTCGTATATCCCTCATGTTTCCGGTAGCAACAACCATCGATGCTTGATTTTTGAGCCTGAGCTTAATTGCTTATTTTTCCATTGGGAATTGGT
This sequence comes from Amborella trichopoda, assembly GCF_000471905.2. The sequence continues at coordinate 1,634,424 of NW_006499435.1, forward strand.
TTTATATAAATTGGGTCTATTTACGTCTAGTATAAGGAGGTCATAATTACTTTCAACTATCCAATGTGAAATCTGATGGCTTCGATGTGTCATAAAATTTGAGAAAATTTCTTTTAGAATTTGAGTTTGATTAATGAAATAAATGCAACTACCTAATTTCATGTCCAATAGTAAAGATTAATTGTGACTATTTATACTAAAAATAAATAATCTTTTTATATATTTTTCCATTATACTATCTACTTTTCTCTCTCTCTCACATACGCACACATGCGCGTACGTAGGCTACAGAATGACTTTCTGAAATTGGTAATGTGCATTCCACCCTGTTTTAACAAATGAACTATTTCTAGTTGCATCAGTCCCGTGTTTACATCTCCATATGTAATCATTTTCAATGCAGTCTAATTGTTTTGGAGTACAAAAAAATTTCATAGTCATTGCACAAGGGGAGGCCACAAAAGATTTTCAAACCTGGGTACCAATGAAATAAAAAATACCAAACTGATGTCATATAGACCATTCATTATTCTCAGTTTAGATATCTACATTTTGTGCCGTCCATATAGTTTGAAACTACAGGGAAAAATAAATGAAACAAATAACAATAGTGTGAGAAACTAATCCTATCTAACCTGCCAAAAACAAATGTCTGAAAATAGATAGAAAAAAAATACAACAGTAAATGAGTTCTGCCTGATACTAGCTGCAAAATTATCTGTTTTCGCCTACTGCCTTTTTCAGCAAATATAGAATACTTCTTTCAAATGCAAGCTTTCTAAATCACATTACCATCCGGTTCAATGGCCGATCTCAATCCACTACAAATCCTCATCAGAGCGTAATGCTCGGCGTGCTTGATATTGCATATTAATCAATAATTAATTAAACTTTTAACAATAAAATAATAGTACTAGTTAATTATCATCATTTTAATAATAAAATTGTTGTAAATAATAAAATTATAATTTGGATAGACTTGTAATTACATAAGTAATTATTATATTAACTACATTATTAAATATTTTTTTATTATTAAATTGGTATAATATAAAAGACCTGGTTTCTATGCGGCAAAACCTGCATATGTAGAAATACGGGCCTCTTAATAAATTTAATTTTGAGATGGATTTTAAGGCTTAATTTTTAAGGACATGTAATATCTATCATGGAGATCATGAATATGAAAAAATAAATAAAAGTCATATATTTCTCTTTATCCAATCGTCTCTTATGAATGGAGGGATAAGATTGCCCCAATCACAATGTCACGTCTCTACACGATTTTATTTTTAATTTTTTCTATAAACAGTTTTAACACCAAAATTTGGACGTTCAATCCTCTATTAAACTCACACTAGTAAAAAATATAAAAAAAAATATTTTTAATAAAATAAAATGACCAAAATATCTCTGAAAGATTCAAAAGGTATTTTGGTCACTATATTTTATCAAAAATTATTTTTAACATTTTTTATAAGTGCGCTCCAATGAGAAGATGACACGTACTAAATTTTATATTTAAAAAATTTGTAAAAAAAAACTAAAAATAAAATAATTTGAGGTGCCGGATCTAAAATCAAACGATAAATAGCTCTCTTGATCAAATTGAACGGTTGGATAGTAGAAAAAGCATAGACCTTCTAAACTGCAGGGGAAGTATAAAAACCTCTCCCTCTTTTTTTTTAAGATGGATGCTATACACTTTCTAGACCGCCTATGTAGAAATGCGGTCGAGCCCGTATGAAACAATTTTTCTAATAGAAAATATAACTTCAAATAAAGGTAAGTAGATTTATATGGGATTGTCTACAAAGATACCATTTATCTTTTATACATGGATGTCACAATTATTTTCACTCAAATTAGATGATTTGGGGTGAGTCATGAAGTTGGAGAATTTTTTTTTGGAACTTTATGTCTATTCAATGACTTTTTTACAACCACCTAGTTTGAAATTTTAAAAAAATAATAATTGTGATCTTCATGTAAAAAGAGATAAAAGATATGTTTGTGGAATGAGTGGCGTAGGAAAAAACAACTCTCATGAAAAATATCAATAATCACTTCAGGAACTCCGTTAGTTATTTTGATATTGTGATATGGGTGACTGTGTCTGCCCATCCGGACCTCAAAAAAGTGAGGAGGATGATCTGGGAGAGGTTGGGTTTGCCTTATGGCGATGATCATACTGAGGATATGGAGAGCCATATATTGTTTGATATCCTAAAGAGGAAAGAGTTTCTGCTCATCTTAGATGACCTGTGGGACAGGGACAGGTTCGATATAAAAGAAATAGGAATTCCTCGACCAAAGAATGGGAGTAAGATTGCGATAACAACACAAAATGGAGATGTATGCAGCGATATGGGGGCCGACTCCACAGTGGAGGTAAAGAAATTGTCAGAGGATGAATCATGGGAATTGTTCTGTGCGAAAGCAGGTCCTCATGTCGCCTCCCCAACAATAGAACCCTATGCCAGGCCTCTTCTCAAAAAGTGCGATGGCTTGCCTCTTGCCATCGTCGTCTCTGGAAGAACCATGAGAGGTATACAATCAATAGGGGAATGGGAGTACGCAAAATGGGCACTGGGGCATTCTCCATCAGATATGGCAGGTATGAATGACGAGCTATTTCGCGTCTTGAAGTTTAGTTACGACAGGCTAGAAAATGCTTCCCCTTAAATCCTTGTTCTTGTACTGTGCTTTGTTACCTGAAGATTATTTAATAGGGGAATATGAGCTTGTGAATTATTGTATAGAAAAAGGATTATTAGATGGGCGAGATAGTCTCAATGAGGCTCGTGAGAAGTGCTATGCAATGCTCGGAAGCCTTGAAATTGCATGCATGGTAGAAAGTGGTGGTACTGAAGACACCATAAAAATGCATAATTCGATGCGCGAAATGGCCCTATGGATCACTTCTTCAGGGCAGGGGCAGGGGCACGGTCGATGCTTCCTAGGGAAGTCTGGCATTGGATTGAGGGAGGCACCTGTGTTTAGGAAATGGCAAGAGGAGGCAGAAAAAGTCTATCTGGTAGAAAACGATATAGAGGCTCTCCCTTTGTTGCCAGAGGAATGCGCAAGACTCGTCTCCTTGTCACTTCGAGGCAATAATCTCGTGAAGGAGATCCCACCACACCACTTCTTTGAAAGCATGAGTGCCCTTCGTGTACTCGATCTAAGCCTAACGAGTGTTACCCTCCTTGTCTCACTCGGTGAATCTCCGTGCGCTTCGTTTAAGCGGATGCTTGTATCTAGAAGAGTTGCCCCCAACAATAGGACAGCTTCCACAACTCCAATTGTTGGATCTATGAGGTTGCAATCGATTGGGAGAGCTACCTGATGGGTTGAGGAAGTTGATCGATTTGATATTTCTCGATCTGTCTGAAACATCCCAACTATTCACATTCCCGAGGGGAGCTTTATCAAAGTTAAGGAAGTTGCAGGAGTTGAATACCATGAACAGTGGATTGACATTTCATGTGGGACATGATGCCACAGGGATAAACCTTGCTGAGTTGACGAACTTAAATGCCACGAGCGTTTCAGTTGAAGGCGCGGCCACTTGGGACTGGCTCCAGGAGTGTGTTAAGACAGTAAATGACTTGAAATTAAGCGACTGCACCATCACAGAAGGTGCCTTAACCACCCTAGCCAGGGCCCCAAGCATGCGATGCCTGACCCTGCAAAGATGCAGGGATTGACAAGGGTCCCAACCAACGTCTCAAAGGGTCTTGAGCTAACAACATGTCAAGAGTTGGTGAGTGTGGTGACTGCAAAGGGGAGGGGGGCGTTCGAAAGATTAGAGGAGCTGCACCTCTATTCCCTGTCTGGGGTTGAGAGTTTATGCATTGGGGTGCCATGGAACACATGCTTTGGAAACCTGAAGACAATAAGTATAATGAGATGCCCCAGATTGCGGATACTATTCACACACGGTATGCCCCAACTCTTCAAAGGCGCTTGAAACCAAGCGTTATAACTAGTTTATCTTTTTCTTTTCCATTTTCTTTGTTGAATTGATGCAATGGATTGTCTTTTTTTTTGTTTTTGGTAATATTGTAAAAATTAGACTGGTTATTTTTACATTGGACGTGATAGTTCAAAAGACTGGTTATTTTTACTTAATCAAAGTCATTTTAATTCCCCTCTTATATAAATGAAGGAAAAAATTTATATAGGGCCGAGGCTCTAAACAATCAAATTAGAGCCCACCTCAAAAATTTCACTAGAAGAGGTTGTTTTGATGTTCAAATATCCTAAAATTGATCATCTCGACATCAAGATGGATGGACAACAGAAAAAATTAATAGGGTGTGATAGCAAACGTTGGCTGCATGAATGTGATATCAATCACATTTCCTTATGTTTTAAGTGACTTCTATTTTTGACTTAATCAAAGTTTATCAAAGTTATTTTTAATTGTGTATTATATAAATTAATGGGAGAGTTACCTGCCCCAAAATTAAAAGAAAAGATGGCATGGCTTCTCCGTTTCAAAATTTTTTAAGTGAATTCTATTTTTACTTAATCAAAGTCATTTTTAATTCCCTTTTATATAAATGAAGGAAAAAGTTTATATAGAGCCGAGGCTCTATAACAATCAAATTAGAGCCCACATCAAAATTTTTACTAGAAGAGGTTGTTTTGATGCCCAAGTATCCTAAATTTGATCATCTCGACATCAAGATGGATGGACAAAAGAAGAAAGTAGATTTCGAGTTTTAAAAATATTGCATCTTGTAACGTAATTTTGCACCGTCAATTTTTAAGATTTTTAAGTTTTTATAGATCTGCTCGATCTACACTATTTTTGAAGCTTTAAATTTTATAATTAAAGATGAAAATATATTTTAAAGCTATCACAAAGATTTTCAGTATTGAAAACATACTTCTCGACACTAATTGAAAGTGCGCTTTACTTTGATTGTTTAGAGCCTCGGCTCAATACAAAACACACCCTTGAATAAGTAAGTTGCAAGCGTGGCCAGTTGGACATGATCCGCAAGGGGCGGCTTTGGAAAGATGGAATTGCCTGTCTAGGTAGTTGCTTGCTGTTGCTTTTTTTAGAGTCATTAACGCGTGGACTCTAAAATTTCTGGTAAAATACGGAATGTTTCACTTAATATGGTGATATTGGTTGATGTGTCTTCGGATCAAAGCTTATCAACTGTTCAACACGTGATTGGAGAACGGTTGGGCTTGAAGCTCTCAGGTACACGATTCAGACCGTGAGAGGGAAATTCTTAGGATGCGTTTTCTGCTGATCTTGGATGGTGTGTGGGACAAATTGAAAATTGAAGATGTGGGGATTCCTCTTCCAACAGATGAGAATGGTTGTAAAATTCTATTAACAGCACGAACATCAAGTTTGTGTAATGAAATGAGCGATTCCTCTTCCAACAGTTAAGAATGGTTGTAAAATTCTATTGACAGCACGAACATCAAGTTTGGGCAATGAAATGAACGCCACCCACTCTACTCAGTTGAAGTGAAAACGTTGTCACCAGAAGAAGCATGGAGTCTGTTCGTTGATAAGCTCGGCCAATATATTTCACTTCCACCTATAGAATCCTATGCCAGAACTGTTCTCAACGAGTGCGAGGGATTGCCCTTGGCCATCATTGCTGTCACAGTAGCAGCGGCGAAGCATAAGACGTACAAGGATTGGGAGCGTGCTGCAAATGACTTGGAGCAGTCAGTCTCAAGTCTCAAAGGTATGGAGAAGAAAGTGTTTGGCATCCTCAACTATAATTATGATAAATTAGATGACAAAGCCCTGAAGCACTGCTTCTTGTATTGTGCTCTATATCCTCAACATTATTTACCAGGAGAAGAGGAACTTTTAAATTATTGTATCGAGGAAGGATTAGTAGGTAAGAATCTCAAAGATGCTCGTTCTATTTTCATGGGTCACCTTAAAACAACGGGCATGCTTGAAACTGGTGATCGTGAAAATACGGTCAGAATGCACGACATGATGCGTGAATTGGCCCTGTGGATCACATTCAATGGATCGCAGGATAACCCTATGTTCTTAGTGCACTCCCGTGCTGGATTAGTAATGGGACCAGATGCACAAAAAGTTTCCTTGATGGGGAATAACGTAGAGGCTTTACCTGAATTGAAAGCGTGCCCGAAGCTCCGCACTCTGTTTTAGAGTGCTTCAAGGCAATGATTCCCTGGATGAAGTCCCACGGAGAAATTTCTTTAAGCATATGACAGCTCTTCGTGTACTCGATCTGAGTGGCACGAGGTTGGAAACCCTCATCAAACATCTTGTCACAACTGGTGGACCTCTGCATTCTTTGTAGAAGTGGATGCCGCTTCCTTAGAGGATTGCCTTCAGATTTGAGAAATCTCAAAAAACGCCAAATACTGGACCTTAGTGGGTGTGATGTGATCAAAGAGCTTCCCGTGGTTGTTGGGGAGTTGGCCAATTTGAGATGTGCTTCTGGTATCTACAGAATCCCACCTGAGATACTGTCCAAGTTGCGCATGTTGGAGCAGCTGGTTTTGATGGATAACAATCTGAAATGGCACATTGGAGGGACTGGACAAGGGGGGGGAGGGGCGAGCACAAAAGAGTTGACACGGTTAAGCCACTTAACTTCTATTGACATTTCTTTAACAGATGTAGACATCTCCCACTGGCTTAAGTTGCTAGCTAGCAGGACAAGGGACAATGTAACGAATTATGCGTTAGATCTCTTAGAAGGGGCCATGAACCTGCAGCATTTGTCGATCTTCTTGTGCACAGGTATGATACACGCCCCCACTCGTTGCTTGGAATCTCTTGGGATTGACAATTGTGGAGATTTGGAGCATTTGAAGGTTGGAACTCAGGCCAAAGAGGACGCGTTTCAAAGGCTCGCAGTGTTGCACCTCTCTCTGTTGCCTAATCTAAAAAGAGTTTGTACAGGTGTGCGACCAAGTAGGTGCTTTGGAGTTCTGAGGACGATAGATATAGAGAAGTGCCCAGAATTGCAGATTCTCTTCACAAAGGGCATTGCGCAAAACCTTGTGAGTTTGGAAGAAATAAAAGTCTTAAATTGCGAGGGAATGGAGGAGATGATAGAGGATAAGGAGATTGGAGATTGGAGTTCATGTCATCCCAAAACTGAGGAGAATACTGCTATTCAGCCTGCCTGAACTGACTGCGATATGCCACCATGTCTTGAACTTGCCATCCTTGGAAGAGGTAAACATATGGGAATGCCCAAAGCTAAAGAAGCTCCCTCTTGGTGTTCGTAACCCAAATGAGCTGCTGAAGATTGAAGTAGAGAGACAGTGGTGGCAAGTTTTGGAGTGGAAAGATCATAACATCATGTTTCTTCTCAAATCGAACTTTGTCAAGTTCAAAACTGAACAGTAGTGGGGCTTGGATCACCAGGTAATTTGCTGAGTGATGGCAATGACTCCAAGGCTCGTAACCTCTTTCTTCTTCATTTTAATTTCATGGGGGTGATTGCATTCTAATCTACCGTTTGCATGGGAAATGCATCTTCAACTGTTCTCCTTGAAAATGGCCGGTTTAGGTCGCACTTACCAGACCTTGTATGGTAAATGCAACCCATGTTTCGTTTCTACGAATTGAACTACTTTATGGTCCTTGCTTTTTTTTCCCAAACCGCTGGCACTCAGGTATATTTCAAAGTTTCAGTTTAGTCGCCGGTGTTTTCTTGTTACCTAGTTTGCCTTGTTTCTTATCTGATCTTAATTTGCCCACAGTTCTTTTGATCAACATTCAAATAGCCCATCAATAGACACATCAAGATGAGTTTTGAAATTGATCAAATTCACCTCAGGTAAAATGTTATATAGTTCAAATGCGAGATGTATTTTCATAAACTTTCCAATAATAAATCTTAAATTAACCATTTGTGCTTATAGTATCACTTTACATTAAAATGCCATTTTTTAATTCTAACAATTGTTTCTAACTCACAATATAATAATTAAAATTAGAATTTAACAAAGTCTAAAATTAGTATTTCCACCAATAGCTCTCTCTTTAACTATATCTATTTTTTGCAATTGCAATATCATTCTATCTCTTTCTAGACACATCTTTTCCATCTCTAATCATGTCCATATTTCTTCCTTACAATAAATTGATAGAACTGTGTTCTGGATATATCTTATTAAAAATGTATTCCTATAATATTCTAAAGCAACTTGTGACCATATCCTACATCCATGAATTAGGCGCCCAACCATATATAGCTAATCTACTTGCTACGATTTTAATTAAAATATAGATTTTTGCAGTAATATTAAGTAAACTACTATTTAAAACAGTGCAATGCGACATTTATGAGGACAGCATGTGCCGTCTCACATATCCCTCATGTTTCCGGTAGCAGCAACCACCAATGCTTGATTTTTAGCCTGAGCTTAAGCTCTACGCTGAAGCCAAGCACGAACAAATGCCCAACCCTAGATTTCCCAAACCCACCACCAAAGGTTTGAAGAATGGAGTTGAAGAGAGTGCTCATGGGCCTATTACTCCCTCTACTGAGGGTTAGCTTCTCACAAGCATGTATTAGGCTTTACTTGAGGTGAGCCTGAAAGTAGAGGGATTAAAAGGGGGCATTTGAGGGCAAGAGGAGCAAAATCAGAACAGAGGTAACAAGAACATGACAGTTCAAATTTCAGGTTCTTCTGGATAATAATTTGTCGATGAAAAATCATAGTTTTAATCTACATATGTGACAAATGTACTCTTTAACTTAAAATGAGAGCTGGTTAATTGCTTATTCTCTCATTGGGAATTGGCGTTGTATACAATCAGTTCATTTACGTCTAGTACAAGGAGGTCACGATTACTTACAACCATTCAAAGTAAAATCTGATAGTTCAGGTGTGCCACAAAGTTCAAAAAAATTTATTTTGAACTTTGAGCTTGGTTAATGAAGCAAATGCAACCACCCAATTTCACGTCCAATGGTGAAGATTAATTGTAACCACCTTATACTAAAAGTAAATGATCTCTTTGTATACTTTTCCATCGTACTATCTACTTCTGTGTGTGTGTGTGTGACATACACACACATGCACACGCGCACACAGGCTATGGAATGACTATGTACTGAATTTGATAATGTGCCTTCCACTCAGTCTTAACAAATGAACTATTTCTAGTTACATCAGTCCCCTGTTTACATCCCCATATATAAACATTTTCAATGCAGTCTAATTATTTTGGAATACAAAAAAATTCATAGTCATTGCAAAATGGGAAGCCATAAAACGTTTTCAAACCTGAGTGCCATTAAAACCCAAAATACCAAACTAATGTCATATAACCATTCACTATTCTCAATTTAGACATCTACATTTGGTGCCGCCCCTATGGATTGAAACTACAGGGAAAAATAAATGAAACAAATAACAACAGTAAGAGAAACTAATCTTGTCTAACCTACCAGAAACAAATATCTGAAAATTGATATAAAAGAATACAACAGTAAATGAGTTCTGCCTGATACTAGCTGCAAAATTATCTGCTTTCTCCTGCTGCCTTTTTGAGCAAATATAGAATACTTCTTTCAAATGCAAGCTTTCTAAATCACATTACTATCCGGTTCAATGGCCGATCTCAATCCACTACGAATCATCATCTGAGAGTAATGCTCGGCGTGCTCCTGCTTGAAGAAAATCATTCACAGTCCATGCCATTAGGGGAAATTTTGAATCACTGAAAAGCTTTAATGAATCATTTTGTTTTAATTGGTATGATATTGATATGTAACTAATAATTTACCTTCACAGTTACAGTAACTAGACCAGCTCCAGTCTGTCGAGATTCATGGAAACACCTCCTCGCATCAACAGGAGTAACAGATGGTACAACTTTTGGCAACACGGTTTCGACTGCAAAGAAATCATAAATCACGCTTGCAAGATATGACAAATAGAGAGAGAGAGAGCAGAAGTTCTGGATTTCGAATATAGAGTTTGCTTTTTTCAGTAGCTTTTATACTATGGATCTGATGAAGGCACAGAGAAGATTCATTCACTCACCTTGCTTTTCAGTATGGCGTTCATGATCAAGCAGCAGTACTCTGTAACTATCTCCACTCCCTGGACCTTTTTTATCACAAAGCCTCCCCATCTCTCCTCCTGCAAATCATCTCAGATGCAGTTCACTCTGTTAATTGATTCAGGATTACCTCCTTAATCTATGGTGTGTAGTAGTAATGCACAGTTTGAATTCAAATTCCATCAAATGGTGTTTTATTTCAAATTGTATTTTACCAAAAGGTAAATTGGTCAAATATCATTTCACGTCTACGGGTGTTTGATTGTTTTTATATGAATTGTAATTTGTTAATGTGTGGTGTGATAGAGGATGGTAGTAGTGTGGTGCTGCGGTGGTGGAGGCGGCGGTGGACAGAGCAGGGTGGTGGTGGTGGTGGGGGACAGGCGGCATGGTGGTGGTGTAATAATCGTGCCATGATGGTGGAGGTAGCAGCAAACTGGTGGTGGTAGCTAGGCAATGGTGGCGGAGTGGTGGTAATGGCGGCTATAGGGCCGATAGTGGTGGCATGGTGGTGGAGGAAGAGAGAGAATTTGGGTTTTGAAAAACAACTCCAAATTGTTTTTGCAAAAAAATCCAATTTCGAAGCCCAAACTACCACTCGGAATCAAAACACATTAAAAACCACCCTTTGATGAGATCAAATTGCAACAGTTTAAATGCACATATATCCCATATTCAAATGCCTAAATTCAAGATTTGAAACTATCGTTTTCTCTAAGTAAAAGGAGAATTTGAGGCAAGAAAGCAGAAAGTGGTTGGATTCCAGGAAAATTATTTACCTTCTTCAACACTGAGAGAAGGATCAAACTGTGACTGGTCGAATGTTGGGCGCTCCAAGAGGACTGCTCCTCCTTTGCTTGATCCAAACCTCCCACTAATCTTCATTGCTGCAAAAGTTTTTGGGCTTTTCTCCACAAGCAGAGGAAACACAGATGTTGGGGTACGAGTAAATGATGTTTTAGAATAAGAAACAAAAGATACAGGAACTGGCACATTGTTAAGGGCCATCTCGATATTAGGAATAGCCTTCAGAGCAGAGGAAGAGAGAAAAAACCACTGATCTATTATACAATATCAAAAGAAAACTCAAATGAAATACTCAATGGCTTTGAAGACTAAGGCAGAGAGAGAATAAAGAGATAAAAAGCACAAATGGAGTGCTCAGTGGCTTTGAAGACTAAGGTAGAGAGAGAAAGTAGAGAGATACAAGATAAATTATGGATTCAGGGTTTAAGTAGCAAAGATGGATGGGCTTTGAAGACTGAGGGTTTAACTGTTTAAGGTAGAGAGAGAAACTTCTAGAACAAAACTAGCAGCCTCTCTTGCACAAGATTTATCACCGGTGTTCGTGGTCCGTATTGGATGCGTAATCAGGGGGTGCAATTTTGTCTGTTTCAAAAGGAATATACGATGCACGGACGAGACATCCACCATTCATTCTTAGGATAGATGGTGGGGATGAATACTCACCAAAGAAAGTTGTATGTGCAAATTTAAGGAGAAGATTACAAGAAAAATGAGAGAAATTTCTCCTACTCGATTTTCAATTTGAAGAAATCTGGTAAATAAATATAAAAAATGGGTAAGCTTTAAAATTCTGTGATAACGAGTGTCTGGTGACAAAAATCTTTGTCCCTTAGCGAGAGAAAAATGTGACTAGCACAAGGCTGAATTATATCACCCTTTTACATAGTGAGAATATGTCAATTAGGTAGAGAGAGAGAGAGAGAGTTCCAGCTGCGTGCTAGAGAACTTAGTGAGAGAAATTCAATAAAGCTGTGTTAGTGAATCTAGAGAGAGAAAATGGATTGGGTGGTGTGTGTGTGTGTGTGTGTGTGTGAGAGAGAGAGAAGAGAGAGAGAGAGAGAGAGAGCATTTCAACTGGGTGGTAGACAACTTTGTAAGAGAAATTCAATTAAGCTGTGTTAGTGAATTGAATTCAAACAAAAAAAAAGCTAGGTTAGTGAATCTAGAGAGAGAAAATGTGTTGGGTGGCATCACTGCCATGGACCAGGGACCTCAATTGCAAGTCCAGCCCATGCACCACCAAGAAAATCTCCTCCATTAGAGAGTGTGATCTCTCCCCTGCCACAAACTCGTGAACAACTCCATCCACCTCTACCAAACTACAACCAGGAGTCTTCTTTATCCTGTTCTCTTCCATTCTTTTTCTCACCTTTGAAACATCTTCCCACCTATTAGCTGAAGCGTAAATATTTGACAAAAGCACATGAACCCCACCATGATCAAGCCTCAACTCACTTAACTTTTTAGCCATTTCCTCACCCACTGTGACATTTCCATGCATTTTAGAAGCACCGAGCAATGCTCCCAATACATAGGCATCAGACTCCATGGGCATGCTTCTAATGACATCCATGGCATCATCGATGAGCCCCGCTCTCCCATACATATCGACCATACACCCGTAGTGCTCAACGCCTGGTTCGATGCCATGAGCTTGGCTCATGGCCTCGAAGAAAGCTCGCCCTTCTCTCACTAGACCGGCTCGGCTACATGCATTAAGCACCGCTATATAGGTTACCTCATTGGGCTTCACCCCACTTCGCTGCATCTCTCGAAAAGCCTCGATCGCTTGAATGCCATGCCCGTGCATGGCGAGACCCGATAACATGGCGGTCCAAGCATAAACATCTCTTTCAACCATTTCGCTGAAGACCTGTAAAGAGGTCTCTATGAACCCACATTTCGCGTACATGTCCACTAATGCAGTGCCCAGTATTCGATCGAGGCTAATCCCATGCTTCCTCACATATGCATGAATCCATCTCCCTTGCTCTAAGGCCCCCAATTGAGCACAACCTGATAAAACACCCACCATTATTGCATTGCTCAGAGGAATTCTATTGATTTGCATCTCATTGAATAGTTCTAAGGCCTCTTTGGCGCACCCACTTTGAGCATAGCATGAAATCATGGCACTCCATGAAACTATGTTTTTCTCGGGCATTTCATCGAAAATCTTCTGTGCTTCGTCGACTCGGCCCACTTTTGTGTAACCACTGAGCATTGCAGTCCATGAAATCACATCTCTGTGAGGAATTTCTTCAAATACCTTGTGTGCTTCATAGATACAATTGCAGGCACCATACATATGAATCAACCCATTGTACACAAAATCATACAAGACCCATCCAATTTTTATGATTTGGCCATGGACTGTGGCCCCAGTTTTGGGTGAAGAAAGCTGAATCAGAGCTCTGATGATGAAAGAGAAAGTGTAGTTGTTGGGGTGGTGGCCTTGTTGGAGGAGGCATTTGTAGAGAGAGAAAGCTTCCTCATTGAATTCTCTCTCTACACAACTTCTGATCATTGTGTTCCACATGAACATTGTGGGGCGTGAGATGGCGTGGAGCAGAGTGTGAGCGTAGCTCAGGTCACCATTTTTAGAGAGAGAACAAAAGGCTATGATTTTAGAGAGAGAAAATGGGTCCTGTGCAGTTCCTGTGATGATAAGATTGGCGTGGATTTGCTTGACCTGTTTCATGGTGAGACCTTGTTCGAGGAGAGAGAGAGACCTTTGGCTTGATTTGAGTTTTCTTGTTATTGTGTTGATCATGAGCAGGATGACTTCATCAGAGCACAAAATCTCCTGGATGATTTCATCAGAGCACAAAATCTCCTTACTTAGCTGCGTGCTCCTGTATTGAGTTGCACGCCCGTAGTGAATATTGTGGTCCTGCTGGAGCACAGAATGTTAAATCTTTAAATCTTTTGACTTTTCCCTCCTAAAACTAAAGCAATTCTCGGCCTCACCCCGGCCTTTCAAATTGTGGATTAATGATGAGGGGAGACACTTTTTCCACCATTTTTGTCCTAAATCCTCCGCCTCTAATGGCGATCTTCTCTTGCAGAGCCACTCTCTTCAAGACCTCGCCAATTTTCAACCACAAAACATGCCCTAATCTCTCCATTTTCAGGGGCTTAGCTGCCAATGCTCAGCAACAGAAAAATAAATGGATCCCAACATTAGGGTTTTCAAGGACACGGATCCCTGCTTTGAATTTTCAGAATCGGATCCAACGGAGCTCTGTAACAAAAAATGAGGCTTCGGCTTTGCGCTCTGAGAAGGCAGAGGGTTTCATAGTAGTGAATTTTTATCGCTTTGTTTGCATTGAGAATCCAGAAGAGGAGGTGACAAGGCATCGTTTATTCTTGCAGGTTCTTGTTGATATCATCTTATTCGTTTTAAAGACTTGTGTTTATTGAAGTATTTGCCGATAAATTGATTTAGATGGCGTATGATTGTGTGCTATTTCAATTACATTATTATTAGTTCTTTTTATCTTCTTCTGTTGTTTCTCTTTATACTAAACTTGTGAATTGAGCAACTTTGTATGTACCATGTACTTATATTGCAATCTTTGAGCTTGGACTCGGTGAATTTTTACATCTAAAGATATTTTGAATGATTTTTCACCTTAACTTTTTGAGGATATTTGGTTTTATGTGTAACTGCGAGCTACTGATTTGACATGAGAGGGAGGGAGGGAAAGAGGGAGAGAGAGATGGTTTTTCATTCCCTTAATAGACATCATAAACAACCAGCGCATAGTTATGTGCTTCATAGTTTGCACTTTGGTGATGAAAAGATTTATCAAGCCTGACATTTAAACTTTTTGCATTTTTTCAATTTTTGTTTGAAACAGCTTATAAAATGTTTGTTTCACCTTGGGGTACGCTTTGTTAATGGAGAGTTGTCACCTGATTTTACTGTGTTAATAATTTTGAGATGCATTTTGACATAATTTCTAAGATCACACAGTTTTCCAGGGCCGTGATATACAAGGTCGGATATATCTAAATGAACAGGGCATCAATGCACAGGTATGTTTACTGGTTCCTTGAATTATTGGATTGCAGAGTTTATGTTTGATGAATTTGTTCTTGCTCTTGATAATTTCCTATATTGCAATATGCTTGTAGTTAGCTTTGTGATGGTGATGCGAAAAGTTCAGAGGGATGTTCCTATTTAACCGGTTTTTCCATAGATGGTAGGCTAGACCCAATTTGCAGGGAATTCTAAGCACCCTAGCGTAGAATTGATGAGGAGTTGTTTAGCTGAACGTTCTAGAATTTCTCTGTGATTCATTGGGATATATGAGCGCAGTAAGGATCAGCATTAGGTGATTGATATCCTCAAATGTATTGTGCTTAACTAACAGATAATTATTATACCTTAGAAGGACATAAGTTTCTCCCATGATGTACTTTTGAAGTTCATTCTAGTTGGCCAATCATGTAAAGATTGCAAGGTTATCCCTGGAGAACATTTAATCATGCAACATAGGCTTGTGATTATGGATGTCTGCCTAAAGAAATGGAAGAGAATGAGTGAAACTAATCGGTATTCAAGAACTAGGTGGTAGAATTTTAAAAAGGAGAACATACAGTTATTTATGGATAAATTGGAAAGAAAAAGGAAAATAGGATTGTGAGCATGAAATTAATGTTATGTGGAATAAGATAGTCGACTATATTAAGAAAGTGGCAAAAGAAGTTCTAGGAGAAACTAAAGGGAAAACAATTTTTGACAAAGAAACCTGTGATAGGGTGAGAAGGATCAAAAGGCTATTAGTGAAAAATGATCATGTTATAAAGCTTGACAATGTAATTGAAATGATCAAAACTTAGAAGCTTATAAAAATGCCAAAAAGAACGCTAAGAAAATAGTAAGGCTAACTTAAAGCGTATGATAATCTATACAATAAACTTGAGATAAGAGAAGCTGAAAAAGATGTCTTCAAAGTAGCAAAAATGAAAGAGGAAGTGTAGGGATCTATCTCACATTAGATGCATTAAGAGTGAAGATCAGAGGACCATGGTGAAAGATGATGAATGCAAGGTGGAGAATTTATTTTCAAAAATTGTTAAATGATGAACACTACGAGAGCACAACGTTAGGAGTAACCTTTGACATAAATAAAGGTAGGGTCATAATTGCATTCACAGGATTAGGATATCTAAAGTGTAAAAAGCTTTGAGAAAGATAAAGATAGGAAACGATTTAGGACCAATTGGTATCCCGATAGAGGTTTGGAAGTGCATAGGGGAGATTGGTATACGTTAGCTTGACAAGCTGTTCAACAAGGTATTGAGAATAAGGAAAATCCCAGACAAATGGAGAAAAAGTATTTGGTACTTATTTACAAGAATAAAGAAGACATACAGAGTTATACGAACTATCCAAAGATTAAACTTATGAGCCACCCTATGAAGCTATGGGAGAGAGCGGTTAAGCAACAACTACGGTGTGAAACTAGTGTATCAGAAAATTAGTTCAGTCTTATGCTGGGGAGGTCAACCATCGAAGCCATTTTCCTACTTAGACAACTAAATGAGAACTTTAGGGCGAAGGGAAAAGACCTCTGCATGGTCTTTATACATGTAGAGAAAGCATATAATAGGGTACCTAGAGATTTAATTTGGTAGGTGTTGGAAAAGAAAGGAATCACCAAAGCTATAATGACATAATAAGAGATATATATGAGGGAGCCGCTAACTAGTCTGTGGGCAACTTGTGGAAAGACAAGTGAGTTCTCAATGATAATCGGCCTACATTAGGGGTCAATGTTGAGCCCATATCTCTTTCTTTTAGTTATGGTCGAGTTAACTAAGCACCTTCAAGATGAGGTATCGTGGTGTATGTTGTTTGCGGATGACATAGTTTTGTTTGATAAGACTAGAGGCGGCGTCAATGCAAAGTTAGAATTTTTTATGGATGTTCTGGAATATAAAAGTTTTAAAATTAGCCAAACTAAGAAAAAATATATAAAATGCAAGTGTAGCAATAATAGGAGTAGAAACAAGGAAGTAGTTATGATTGAAGATCAAGAAATATCTAAAAGAGACTATTTCCTATATTTAGGGTCGATAATCCAGAAGAATGGAAAGATTAAGGAGGATGTCACACATAGGATAAGAGCTGCGTAGGTGAAGTGGAATGTGCATACGGAGTTTTATGTGATCACCGCATACTGTTGAGACTAAAGGGGAAGTTCTATAAGACGACTGCAAGACTAACCATACTTTATGGGATGGAATATTGGGTAGTTAAACAATATCATATTCATGAGATGAGCATAGCTGAGATATGGATGTTAAGATGGATGAGTGGAAAGACAAAAAATGATAGAATTCATAATGAATATATACGAGAGAATTTAGGTGTGGCTTCAATAGGCGATGAAATGGGGGAAGGTAGATTTAGGTTGGATGGTCATGTGCAGCGTAGACCTACTACAACACAAGTTAGGACGTGTGATTTGGTTCAAGTGGAAGGCTCTAAAAGGCCAAGGGGAAGGCCCAAAAGGATATGGATAAAAGTAGTGAGAAAAGATATGGCGACTTTTGGTCTTACTGAGGGTATGACCCTTGATAGAGGAAAATAGAGGACCATGATTCATGTAGCCAACCCCAAATCATTGGGATGAGGCTAAGATGATGATGATGGTGATGATGATGTCGAAGAACTTGAGCTTTGATCTTACTGAATAAGCATACCAAATTAGAATATTTGGATACTAACCTTTTGCATAATGAAGTGGCAAGCCTCCTTAGGCTTAATGAAATACTTCATTAATTTATACATAACTGATAACTTGAAATGATATAGCCATCTAGTACTACCAACAAATGAAACAAGATATGGCAATCTATTACTTTTCTAATATTGTGGCATGTGAGTGACCTTAATAATTTAGGAGCACTATCAAAAGTCCTTAATATTGTGATATTCAGATAGCGATTGTTTGAGGTGGTAACTCTATCTTCACATTGATCATAAAAGGAATGCACAAATGGGAGGCTTACCTTAAAACAACTAGAGCATGTTGCTCTAGGGGACGTCTCACTGCTGCCTGCTGATAGAGCTCTCCATAGTTATCAATCTTGCATATATAAATACAGAATAGGCTTATTTAACAAATTAAGCACTTCCATTTGGCCATGACTCCTTGGAGATGACTTTTCTACAAACTTCCAAAAAAAATTCTCATCCAAGAAGCCCAATAATAGCCCTAGAGAAAATTTACCTTCACATTGATCTCTTTGATAGTCAATTTTAGAAATTATGCAATTCACTACGAAATGGTAGCAGCTGGTCAACTGTCATGGATTTCTTTCTTGCTCATACTCAAACTTTAGGTTTCTATTTCTGAAATCTCCTGCATCTCTGTTTTAACAAAATCCTAGTTTTTCTCTATTGAAGCTCTCCTTTGCTTGGAACCCTTGGGTGCACCATCATATTTGAGAATCTTCACTTTGTGCTATTTAAGATATGCGGTGCAACCTGGGTGCCCTAAAGTTAAGTAGCAGCTATAGGCATGTACCATTCAATCCTTCTTATTTTCATTACCAATTGCTTCGATGTTTTGCAAGTTCTATTGTATTTCATTTATATTTCAACTTTGGTTTTTAGATTATTAGATGTTTCTCTTGTTCTTGAGAATTAAATTCATCAAGTTGATGCTGTATTTTGTCACTTTTTGACATCAGAGGACCAACTCATGTGCAGTACAGTGGTCCATCAGAAGATGCATTGGCGTACGTTGAGTGGTTAAAAGATGACAGTCGTTTTTCTGATATCTTAGTCCAAACCTCACCAGCTATGAATGGACATGCTTTTCCTCAACTGAAACTGCGGTATAAACCCTCACTAGTACAGGCAAGCAATACGTGCTTTCTTGAGCATGTTTTATTTTTCAGTATTTTACAACAATGCAAAACCATGCAGTTCCTAGCCTCATTTTTGTTCGTACATGTAGTGCTTGGTTTGGAATTGCTTTCTTTCAACGATTGCAAATAGATGCATACAAAACCAGAATTTGTTAATATTCCTAATAAAAGTTGAATTTTTCCATTTTACGTGGTGTTGTATTCTTTGCCTTGGACTATTGTAAAATTTAAGAACTTTTTACTTTTTGTTCTTAACATTTAACTGTATCCTATGAAATGGTTTGTCTTTTTAAATGCTTTTTTTTTTCAACTCAGATGGAAGGTGGCATTTCACATCTTCCTTTGGTTAACCCTGCAATGAGAGCTATCCCATTATCACCATCTGAATGGAGAAACCGATTGGATTCTTTGAAAAATGTGGAAGGATCATCTTCTAGAGAAGATACTGGCTCGGATCAGAAGAGCGTCCTGCTTCTGGATGTGAGGAATGGTAATCCTTAGTCTGATATTTCTTCAATCTCTAAACTGCTTTTGATTGTTTTGTACTTTTGTGTCATTTGGTTGTGGATTTTGTAGCCCTTCAAAATAGAGAACTGACTTTTGTCTTGTGATTGCTTTTGTTGTGCCCTCCAAAATCATCTGTTTTGGCACACATTGTTGGTCATTTGATATTTTGAGTATCTCTGGTAGGATGGTATTTCATATAGGTGGTATTATGGTATTTCATATAAGTGGTATTATGGTAATTTCATTTAAGTGGGATGAAATATTGTTTCTGTTGTCACGAGCAATGTTCAGTGTGGTGCCTATATGACTTCGTTAAGGAATATGTGTCACAACTTGTAAGTTTTGGATCTGGACATGCTATATTTGTTTGATGGGAAATCTTTGTGTTTTTGTACTGTCTTCAGAGCATCACTTGCTATGGATATTAACCAATGTTTCTAATGTACAACAATTTTCTTTTAAAGGCTATGAGTGGGATATTGGCCATTTCCATGGTACTCAACGACCTGATGTTAATTGCTTCAGGAGCACTTTGTTTGGACTCACAGATATGGAGGTATTGTTTCAATCAACTGATGTTTCTGATATAATAGAGTTGGAGATCCCCTATTTCCATTATCTTCCTTAATTTGTTAATACTAACTGTTTCTGGCCACAGTTTCTTCTTTTTGGACCTTTCATCTGTTAATAGTCACTCTTTGCATGTCCCTTTACCAATGCCATGAAGTCTCTGATCTTTAGAATGAAACCTATCTTACCAGCTGGACTATATTTCTAACATTAATGGGTTTTTCTTTTTCTATCATTGTGGGTTTTAGGTCTGATTCACAGTCTGGCAGTTGGACCTGTGAGTTTGGTCTAGTCTTGATAATGTTATCCATTCTAACATTTTCTAAATAACATAACCAGTTTTTTTTGTTCGGGTTTTTCTGACCTATGATGTTAATTCCTATATGGTAAAAACAGGTCTTTCTTTTGGGATCGTGAGTGGTATTTGATACATCCACCTCATGTTAATCCTTACTGTGGTCTTAGAAGTTTACCTGGCATCATTCATATACTATTCTAAAGTTTAATTAGTTATATGTTATCTGTTTTTATATATTTTGGATTTTCATTCTATTTGAAGGGAAATTGACATGGTGGCTGATAGATTTGTAGGAGTAACATGAGGCAAAGATCATTGGTGGTTTGTTTTGTCTGTTGAATTTATACCTTATAGAGTTTTTCTATGCTTCATATGCATGTCATTGGTCCATAGAACTTGTTGTGACCATTTTTTCAGGATATCTGGCTACGCATTTACCAAAACAGGATATCTGACTATGAGTTTCCTGCTCTTATGTTTTTTTCCTTTTCATCATCAGGTTAGTCCTTCAGATCCTTTGGCTGGCATTGATAGGGAAGCTACAGATATTTTGATGTATTGTACGGGAGGTATCCGCTGCGATGTTTATTCTACCATGCTTAGGTAAGGTCACCTTTGCCCATGGATCTGACATGTTGAAGTTTTTTAGTTTTCGTTTTTCTTAGCAAAACATGGTCTAGATCTCTTGTCACTTCTATAAATTCTAAGAATGCTTTAAACACATCAAAGAGTATAAAATAATCTATAAATTTCTCATGGCTTTAAAAATGCAGGAAGTAATTCTAGAACAAATACATCATTGCTCCATAACACTGATTAACATTCAACTATACATCAGTGCCTTTTAAATAAGTCAAATGTGCACATTGATTTGTTTTTTATTTATTAGATTTTGAAGGAAGCTAGGTTGGTCTAAGAAGGGTGTTGACTTTAAACTTTCTCTTAACCCGTCCCATGCCCGGGTATAGGGGCTGGGTTGTGTTAGTTAGGCAGCCAATGTAAAATTTTGTCAAAGCTTATCATGAATCCTGAACATAGAGGGTATGGCCTTTAATAGAGCAGAATGGTGGACCAAGATTCGTGTAGCCGACCCCAATTAATTGGAAAAAGGTTATAATGATGATGATGATTTTGAAAGAAGCTAGGCCTGTTGGTGTCAATCTGTAGCTCCCGTCTTGCATGACCATATAGTCATTTTACCTTAAATACGTATTATCCAAGCTTTTCTTTCGACTGGTTTAAGTTTCTTTTGGTTTGGTGACACTGTATCAATGGCAGGCAAAGGGGCTTTCAAAACTTGTACACTTTGAAAGGTGGTGTCTCACACTATCTTGAGAAAGAGGGTCCTGCAGAGTGGGTGGGAAATCTGTTTGTTTTTGACTCTCGCCTCTCTCTCCCCCCGTCAGCCTACAAGCCGGAGGCCATATCCAATGGATACAATGGAATCCCTCATCTCAACCCAACAAATGAAGGCAATAATACATTTTTGAGGTGTCGCATATGTGGATCATTCTTATCAGAATACAGGCATCGCAACTGTGCCAATCTTGACTGCAATCTTCTATTCTTGTAAGTTTGTAACTCATTGTCTTTTAAAATTTCTCTTTGTCTTTTTAAAATTTTTCATTTTAAGATAGTACACTAGCTATTAAGCCATGTGTTATTGCTTTTTATTTTTGGTCGCAACCTTTTTTTTTTCACTTGTCATTAGTGGCAATTGTTTAGTGCCATAGTTCAAGATTTTTTTTTTTTTTTTGTTTCTTTCCGGGAGATAGTTCACAATTCAAGTTTTTTTTTGGATGAAAATAGCTATAGTTGTGCAAGTACAGAAATATCTATTTAATTTAACGAGTAATAATTAAATTTCATCCGAGTTTTCAGAAATCATGAGTTTGTCTTGATATAATAGGATGTTTTTGTTTTCTTGTTTGTTCTCTGATCACATGTGCCTTTTTGAAGACCTTGGCCTCCATTTCTTTTGAAATTGATCTGAAGTGCTGGTTCTTACATGTCTAAGGTCTGCAATTGCGTGGCTTTTTCTATGAGGATCTCCTGTGCAGCGGTTTGAAAAAATTCCGGGCCAATTGCTATTCTCAGAGGATTTTACGTCATTTTTGTTTTGGGGACACTTTGATTAGTTTGATTATTGAAGTTCAAATAGTTTAAAGGTAGGCTAAAAATTTCTGCATATGTAATTGTAATGCAGGACTTATACTTTTAGGTGTCGTGCTCTCTCTCTCTCTCCCTCTCTTCCCCCTTCCCCCAGGCATAATGCATTGCTTCCTTAGCGAGATGCTATAATTTTGAAATTTTTCTGCTTTGCCCAATATTCTTTAAGTTCAATCATTTGTTAGATTTTTTTCGCCCCATATGTTTCATTAGACTACTTAGCATATAATTCTTTTGACAAAAGTGTGGTTCTCATTGTAGATTTTGATGTTGAACTTATCAAGTGAGAGCTTGTTTACTGATTCATGAGTTGTCAATGCATTGTTGTTTCTTGCATGTTATGCAGATCATGTTCAGATTGTGTCAGAGAATTGAAAGGGTGTTGCTCCATGAATTGCACATCTGCACCTCGCCTTAGACCTGTTTTGCCTGGACATCGGAGGTATGAGAAGTGGCATGTCTATAGGGATGCACAATGCCCTCACAGTGCAAAGGTTTGAACTTACTTGTATTTCATTATTTACCATCCTTCCAAGAGTTCCTGATAATTGCTGTCATGAAAGTTTTGCTCCTAGAGCGAGAGAGAACAATTCTTCAACCTATCCAACTTATTCATGTTGAAAATCTAGAGTTTATGGAATAACATTTGGGAGAAGGTATGCAACCTTTAGAGGATGTTTAGTCATTGGACACTTTTTACAATATAAAAACAACATGCCATTTGGGGAAAAAAAAGCACTCAAACTAAACATCACACAAACAAGCTTACCATATATTGATGAATATAACATATTACAATAGGATAAATTAAGGGAGATGCTATGGCCAAAAAGGTCATAAGGGAGCTCCTGCTTTTTATCGGATTTGGCCATAAGGGAGCTCCTGCTATTTATCGGAGAGTTTCCAACAAATTGCATGTTTTTTTCTGGACAAATTTATATTTCTCTTTCTCTACTCTCTCCCTCTCTCTCTCACTTTTACATCTAGACAAAATACTTCTATTTATAGGGGGGTTTTCTACAAAGTTTCGACATGCCTTGGAGCCTCCTACAAATCACACATTTTTGTCGCTACAAATCCTCATATATTTTCTCTTCCTCTCATTCATACATACATCTTTTAGACAAGGGAAAAGTTTATATAGAACCGAGGCTCTAAACAATCAAATTAGAGCCTACCTCAAAAATTTCACTAGAAGAGATTGTTTTGATGCTCAAATATCCTCAAATTGATCATCTTGACATCAAGATGCATAGACATGAGAAATAAATGGATTTCAAGTTTTTGAAATAGTGT